>WNWU01000048.1:1012275-1022861 GCA_012654045.1 Ptyas mucosa | reverse complement strand
GAAGGAAGGAAGGAAGGAAGGAAGGAAGGAAGGAAGGAAGGAAGGAATCAGATCTGCCAGGATGACATACAAGAATTGAGATATCAAGTGATAAGCATGTATCTATATACTATTGCCAGGAAATTAGGACATTTTCAATTAGTTCCACCTCTCCAGAGCCACATGGATAAAGCCATTCAGAGAATGAAATGCCCACATAGGTTCAATAAAAGTGCCATCCTCGATTTTATGCCAAAGTCCACATTAATAGTTTTCCAACTTACAAGAATTCTGTCAATGGGTCATAGCCTTTTCATAAGTCCTCTATCAGTCTGGACAGCAATGTCTCACAGAGACTATTTAACTATTTATGTTGCCTCAGAAGAAACTTCTTTGATAGTAGATAAGGTTGATGACTGTAGAACTTTATTAGCTATTTTCACTGCATATATTCAGCTTGACAGGTAGACTGTGGTATCATGGAGTTTCAGAAGGATAAAGCCAAGTACTTTGATATTGCAATCTGAGGCAGTACGTAATATTTACTAACAAGTTTGTTCTGCTCAATTCATTGTCCAATAATTCACTAATTACTGTATATTCCTTATAATGGCTTTGGAAAATGAGAAATTTGGCCTTTTTACTGAGAAAAATTCAAACCTCTATGGAAGCCATTTTCAGTCAAAGAAAGAATCACCGTATTATCCAGTAGAGTTGGAGTAAAAAATTACTCAGCTATCTTTGGGGAATGGAAGTTAGCTTCATTTCAGGCTGAAATTAGAGAATCAACATTCAAAACTGAACAAAACTGAAGCCAGCATTGCAATTCTGTTTGGATATTGAACGGGTATCTTTTTAATCAAATATCTCTGGAAAAAATATACCTCACATCGAGTTCCTTTCCTATAAAGGCTTCTGAGAAGAATAAAAATGCGACAATCCATGGAACTAGTCCCAAGGTTTTGCCAGTCTATTTCTATTTATAGCATCAAAAGCCGACATAGAATCCTCAAAAGCAATAGAAAAGGCTTAAAAATGGAAAATTCCAGCCGGACTTATAATGAGTTAATTAAGGCAGAGTCTCTTTGAAAAGCTTCCTTCCCACAGATGTCACATCTGGACTGTGTTGCATCTCCTCAGACCAGCTGAACATCCCTGTCTGCCTTTCAGTCTCGCAAACAATCGCTCACCCCACATTACCCCCATTAACATACACAGACATGTCTACTTTTAGGTAACAAAACACATCGTGGAAGGTTTCCAGATACCGTGTTGTCATCCTTCAGCTAGAAACCTGACAGTTAGTTAGGTATTCAGCTATGCTGTGAAACGCGGTACAAGAATCGCTGCATCTCATTCTCCTCCTGGAAAAAATATCTGAGTGTACCAGATGAATAGAATAATTATTCAGAATTACAGGGTGACGGTTCATGTGACCAAAATTGTCTGGGTCCCACATACCTTAGCTGCCACTGCCCCCATCCCACACCCGCACAAAAAATAGTAGTTAAAGATGATCTGGTTCTTGCTTCAGTCCAATGGAAGCACATTCCCTACATAATTAAAACTGCACATCCCAATTGTTTTCAGGCACCATATAAACTGCAGATTGGGCTAATTGGGGAATTAATAGCGAGGAAGCAAAGACTAACATTTTCTTGTTTTATGGAGTGGCTGTCTGCCCAAATCATAATCCAATGTGAGATACAGATAGACCTCCATTTACGACTACAATCGAGCCAAAAAATTATGTTGCTGAATGAGAAATTGGTTAAGCGAGTTTTGCCCCATTTTACAACTTTTCTTGCTACATTTGTTAAGTGAACCACTGTAGTCAGGGGTGAAATGCTCCCGGTTTGGACCGGATCACTCGATCCGGTAGCGATGGAGGTGGGTGGTTCGGAGAACCGGTAGCAAAAATCCCTGCCCCCCCCCCATTGCCCAGCTGAGCCACGCAATCATCAGAAGCTTTTTTTATTTTTAAAAGCATTTTTTCTACAACCTCTTCAGCCAAAGAGGTTATAGAAAAAATGCTTTAAATTTTTTTTAAAAAAGTTAGCCACGCCCACTCAGTCATATTACCACCAACAACAACAACCAATAATAACAAATTTTACATTTCACCACTGACTGCAGTTATTAAGTTAGTTGTTAAGTCTTTCGAACTGGTAGTAAAAGCGGCAGGAGGCTCCGCCCACCTGCCCGGAGGTCATAAGGTATGATCTGCATCCGCAGATGCACAGAAGCGTGCGAGTGTGAGCAAAGCAAGCGTGCATGTGCGCTCCCGTTGCAAACCGCTAGTAAAGTTAAGTAGAACCCACCCCTGCTCAGAAGGTCACAAAAGGGGATCTCATGACCCCAGGATCCCCAGCAACCATCATAAATATGAACCAGTTGTCAAGCATCTGATCACATGGCTATGTGGATACTATAACAGTCATAAGTGTGAGAAATAGTCATAACTCATGTTTTTCAGTGTCATTGTAACTTTGAACAGTCCCTACATGAACTGTTGTAAGTTGAGGACTACCTGTACAGACTACCGGCTGGTCTGAATTGCAGTATGTTGGCTCAAGACAACCATGGTAGTGCTTATTCTGGATTAAGGTTTTTAAGATGAGACTGGACAGCGACGTGTCTGAAATGGTATAGGGTCTCCTGCTTGAACAGGGGGTTGGACCAGTGGTGGGATTCAAGTAATTTAACAACCGGTTCTCTGCCCTAATGATTTCTTCCCACAACCAGTTTGCCAAACTGCTTAGAAAGTTAACAACCGGTTCTCCCGAAGTGGTGCGAACCGGCTGAATCCCACAATTAGGTTGGAATAGGTAACCTCCAGGATCCCTTCCATCTCTATTCTGATTTTGAATTTGAATTTATCACTAGTGCAGGTTCTGGTGGGCTCTTTCCTGCTTCTTGTCTTTCTCATATATGCAGAGAAGGGAAACTTTGCTGGCTGTGTGACCCCAGTTTGGATGAGTCTGCCTGTAGTTGTCTTTTAGGCATTGTTTCCTTCTTCCTTTCATACCCCATTCCCTTTTTCTTACACAGAATACTTACACAGACTCTTTCTCCCTCCCTCCCCTCCCACTGTATTGTACTATTGTTGCTCTGATGCTATAGCAATTAAAACAAAGGGAACAAAGGGAACAAAGGGAATGTTCCTTCATTCCTATGTTTCATGTACTTCCATAGAAACTTTCTTGCAAGGAAGGGAAATTGTCCAAAGTCACTTGTTCTGAGATGGATGACTACATAAATAGAATGAACGGGTGAATAAATAACCTGTAGTTCAGCGATATGGAAGCGAAGAACTAGTCAGTGAAACTTGTACTTCCATTTCAACCAGTGGTGGGTTGCCCCTGGTTCAGACCAGTTTGCAAGTAGTAAAACCAGTGGGAGGCCCCGCCCACCGCCCCGGATGTCATCATCGGTGATCTGTGCATGCGCAGAAGCTTCCGCGCATCCGCAGGTCTGCAGTGAACCAGTAGTAAAGGTAAGTAGAACCCATCCCTGATTTTAACATGACTAGATTGCAAAGATTTGAACAGAAGAGGGGACAAAATGGAAGGGATGTTTTGCAGTGCTGTGGGGACAGTTGAGGAAGCTGTCACGGCCCCATTGTAGCCTGAGTCCGTGGAGGAGGATGAGCTAGAGGTCAAGGGGGCAGCCTCTTTGGCTCAAGAAGAAAGTGGTGAGGAGCAGGCAGCCCCGGATCCCTCAGGCCTGGGATGGCTTGCCAGCAGGGAAGAACAGGGGCAGGATGACCGAGAGCGCGGGGAAGAGAGGGCAGGCAGTGGAGATGAGGAATGATATAGCTCAGGCAATGAGCAAGGACCGCCCCTCCTGATCCCTGAGCATGGAGAGTGGAGAGGAGGCAGGAATAGCATAGGCCGGCCCGACGACTCGGGACAACAGCACCCCACCCTGCTTCACAAAGCACACCTGGGGACTGAGACTTAAGGAGATGCTGTGGGGAGGGGCGTCCATTGGGAACAAGCGCTGAATTCATGGAGTTTTGTGTGCTGATGTCTGGAGTTTGCTGGTCTTCTTGCCTTATTGCTGCCTTGTTCCTTTGCCTCATTGGACTCATTGTCTTATTGCTGCCTTGTTCCTTTGCCTCTCTGGATTTCTTGCCTTGAAGCCATTGTGCTAACTGTTTTGCTGGACTACTCGTACTTTTGCTGGAGGTGTGTGAGAGCACTTTGCTCTGGGACTTGCCATAAATGTGGGAGTGTTTGGGGGAAAGTTTGATCAATAAAGGGGAGTTTGAACTACCAGCTGGCTGTGTTGCCTCCATGCCTTGCCCCAGGTCATCACAAAGCATTCAGAATAAGAGAATAACAGAGTTGGAAGTCTTCTAGTGCAGGGGTCACCAAACTTTCGGACCTCAGGGACCACTAACCTCATAATTTTAAATCCCGTGGACCACTAATATGATCTGGTGAATGACTGGCTGGATGGGAGTAGCTAGGTGATCATGTGACTGGGTGGGCATGGCCAACTTTATGTCACTCACATTAAGGGGCATTTTGCTGGCGTCTACTCACCCCTCCTCTCCCAGCCACTCCTCACCTGCCCGCCTGGACTCCTTAGGGCCTGAACAGGAAGCAGTTGTTGGAGCTAAGCATCCACCACGAGAAAGAGTTGGCAAAAACAGTTCAGTTCAAATTGGATCTGGCCAAGACGGGACTCAGCAGAAGCACCTCACTGAGGACTATGAGCATAGGCTTTCCAAGCAGAGGGAAGACCTGCAGAAGTGCAAGGCCAAATACCGGCACCTGGATGTCCAGCAGGCGGAGATGGTCAGACAGTTCCAGGACATGATGCAGCCCCACTGGAACAAGGCCTTCCGGCTCTTTGCCACCAGCGGTGCTTCCCTCCAGCCTTCACCCAAAGCCCTGCACCAGGAGGCTGAAGCAGACCCCAAGTCGGAATTTCTGCCCCCCTCTGACCCACACAAAAAGACCCCAAAGGGGGAGACTCTGCAGCAACACAAGTATTCATTGCACGTATCCAGCCCAGGGGCCATACTTTGAGGACCACCAAAATTTTCTCACAGGCCATAAGTGGTCCATGGACATTGGTGACCACTGTTCTAGTGCAACCCCATGCTCAGGCAGGAAACCTACACTATTTCAGACAAATGAATGCCCAATCTCTTCTTAAAAACTTCCAGCCAGTAAAAGTTGAAGGAAGTAATGAGTTTTAAGACAGGTGTGAAAACATGAGCAAGGAAAGTTAATTGACTTAATGGGCCATTTTTGCATCAACTGCAAGATAATAAAAATGGCAGCTGTTGATCAGTAGACAACATAAAAGCTTAGCAGGATGAAATAGTTGAAGGAGAGGA
Organism: Ptyas mucosa; assembly: GCA_012654045.1. Taxonomy (NCBI): domain Eukaryota; kingdom Metazoa; phylum Chordata; class Lepidosauria; order Squamata; family Colubridae; genus Ptyas; species Ptyas mucosa. The sequence continues at coordinate 1,017,529 of WNWU01000048.1, read as the reverse complement.
AACCCTACCAGATGCTACAGCCAACTGAAGTTGAGACTTCATTAATTTAATTTAATTTAATTTAATTTAATTTAATTTCAAACTTATATACCGCCCTTCTCCCTGAGTACTCAGGGTGGTGTACAGCCAAAATTAAAACACACAGAATATAAACATTAAAAACAATTTAAAAATATATATAAATTTAGCCCCAATTTAAAAGTGACAAACCAGTTAAAAAAACATTTAAGAATATTTTAAGCCAGCCCAGCTTGCTGGAAAAGATAGGTTTTAAGGGCCCAGTGGAAGGCACCGAAGTCTTGGATTCTTCTTATCTCCAGGGGCAGCTGATTCCAGAGGGTAGGTGCCCCCACAGAAAAGGCTCTCCACCTGGGGGTCACCAGCCTACATTGTTTGGCTGATGGCACCCTGAGGAGGCCCTCTCTGTGGGAGCGCACGGGTCGATGGGAGGACGTCGGGAGCAGCAGGCAGTCTCGGAGATAACTAGGCCCTATGCCATGGAGTGCTTTAAAGGTGATAACCAAAATCTTGAAGCGCACCCGGAAGACCACCGGAAGCCAGTGCAGCTCGCGCAGGAGCGGTGTTATATGGGAGCGCCATGCTGCTCCCATCACTACCCGCGCGGCTGCATTCTGGACCAGTTGGAGCCTCCGGGTGCTCTTCAGGGGGAGCCCCATGTAGAGCGCATTACAGTAGTCTAGGCGAGAGGTGATGAGGGCGTGAGTGACTGTGCACAGGAAATCCCGATCAAGAAAGGGCCACAACTGGCGAATCGGGCGAACCTGACAAAAGGTCCCCTTGGTAACAGCCGTCAGATGTTCCTCCAAAGACAGCTGCATTAAAAGGGAAAGAGGCACTTCAGGCCATCCACTGAAGTAGACATCACTGTCTATTGGAGATGGACAGTCAACTCTCTGATCAATTTGGACAGATGTATCTTTTACAACTTTTCAAAATTAAAATTGAAATTACTAGAAATCTATGATTCTGTTATAGCAAAATTCAGCAAACATGGATTTTTTTCCTCAGGATTTAATTAGTTGCACTTTAAGTGCAGACAGATATCATAATCAATATAGTACTTAATATTTGAATAAAATCCAACACAGCTGTAATCTTTCTCTCATTTCATATATTAAAGGAAATTACATCACTCATTGGCTTTCACTTTTTAAAAAAATTCATTATGGATGTCAATTGCAAGAGGAATTGCTATGTCATGTCCCCTTCACAATAAAAACTGTGAAATGTTGGAGTGAGTAGAAAAGAAACTCAGCAAATGTGCAGATAAAACATACAGAAAGATCTTGACAGACTTGAACATTGGGCGCTATCTAACAAAGTGAAATTCAATTGTGAAAAAAGTAAGGTTCTACATTTAGGCAAGAAAAACAAAATGCACAGGTACGGTATATGTGGTACCTTGCTCAATAGTAGCAACTGTGAGAGGGATCTTGGAGTCCTAGTGGGCAACCGTTTAAATATGAGCCAGCAGTGTGCAGCAGCTGCCAAAAAAGCCAACACAGTTCTAGGCTGCATAAACAGACGGATAGAATCAAGATCCCGTGAAGTGTTAATACCACTTTATCATGCCTTGGTAACTTGGAATACTGCATTCTGTTTTGGTTGCCACGATGTAAAAAAAGATGTTGAGACTCTAGAAAGAGTGCAGAGAAGAGCAACAAAGATGATTAGGGGCCTGGAGGCTAAAATATATGAAGAACAGTTTCAGGAATTGGGTGTGTCTAGTCTACTGAAAAGAAGGAGCAGGGGTGACATGATTGCAGTGTTCTGATATTTGAGGCGCTCCCACAAAAAAGAGGCAGGTCAACTATTTACCAAAGCACCAGAAGGCAAGATGAGAAGCAATGAATGGAAACTAATCAAGGAGAGAAGCAACCTAGAACGAAGGAGAAATTTCCTGACAGTGCATTTCTGACAACGCATTTCCTGACTGCGTTCCATCCCAATACCAATGGAGCAGTCGAAAGAACCAATGCAATAGTAGAGAGATATCTACGATCATATGTGTCCTACCAACAGACTGGTTGGTACGAGCTACTGCCCTTTGCAGAGTCAGCATATAACAACACAGTGCATAGCAGTACAGGGTATACATCCTTCCAGGTAGTGTCAGGAAAGCATTGCTTTCAGAAATTCTGGGTACACCATCACTGGAGGTTTTTAAGAAGAGACTGGACAGCCATTTGTCCAGAATGATATAAGGCAATGATGGCTAACCTTTTTGCCATCGCATGGCAGGAGGGGGGGACAGGGGAGGTGCGTGCGTGCATGTGCCCACACCCATAATTCTATGCGCCCACCCCACGCATGCGTGCACGACCCCTTCTCTCCCCCTCTCCCCCCGCTCCTGGCATGCGATGGCCCGGTAGGCCGATTTTTCTCTCTCACCTGGCTCCAGATCCTCTCTATGCGTCTGGGGAGGGCGAAAACAGCCTTCCCCACCCCCTTGGAGGCCCTCCAGAGGCCTGAAACAGCCCATTTCCCAATGTCTGGTTGGACAGGAAGTGATGGTTTTTGCTGCCCTCCCCCAGGAGGGACATGGGGGCACTCTCCAGAGGCAGGAAACAGCCTGTTTCCCTACTTCTGGTGAGCCCAGCAGGCCCAAAAATCAGTTGGCTAGCGCACGCATGCGTGCCAGAGCTGAGCTGGCGTGCCCACTGATATGGCTACGCGTGCCACCTATGGCACACCTGCCATAGATTCGCCATCACGGGTATAAGGTCTCCTGTTTGTGCAAGGAGTTGGACTAGAAACTCTCCAACTCTGTTATTCTGTTAAGTGACTGCTCTACAGCAACTCAATGATTTCCACAACTGAACATAGGCGGGTTTTCTCCACCTCCTCTTTAACCGCCACATTACACATTTAATTTTGATGTATTCCATTTTGCCCATGTCTGGTAGGCAAAGATGTATCTTGCTGTAGCTGTGAAAGAGGCTCACCACAACACAGTTGTTTAGCTTGGTATGTGCTTTCAGGATCATCTGTATGTTACTGATTTAATTACTTTAGGCTTTTATTTGCCAGCCTCTGACACAGACGCCGATTTCTAAAGGTTTAACTATGCATTTGGCAATTCTAAGCCACAAAGGAATGTGTAACAGGCTGAAAAACACAAGAGTCAGCAGTCTTTTGCCCCAGTAAGCATGAGAAACTTTAAGAAAGCAAAGTTAACAAGGACAAGGGGAAAGGAGATAAATATGCCAGATGTCACTGTCTGATGAAGAAACATGTCACACAACTCTGGGCAGCTACCATAGCTCTTCCTTGCATTTAGCAAAATGTATAGTCTATGTGACTGTAAAACTATAGTTATTCTTTTTGCGGTCTACTACATTAGAGATAGCATCAAGCAGGGTTCAAAGCTACCACAAAATCCCTGCCTCTGAATTGGCAGTAGAAATGGACTGTGATGTTTATATGGATGGGAAAAACAGAAGCCATGACAGTGCTGGCAAATGGGAGGAAAAGGTTGCCCAAATTTGAATGACAACAACAACAATAACAAAAGTTTTCTGCATTCCATATTTATAATTTGCATTGCATTCGCTCTCCTTCTCTGCATTACTATTACTATTAATCTTCTCATTGTTCCTATCACCCATCTCCTCCCACTTATGACTGTATGACTGTAACTTGTTGCTGTATCCTTATGATTTATATTGATTGTTTCCTAGTATGATTCAATTGCTTATTTGTACCCTATGACTATATTAAGTGTTGTACCTTATGATTCTTGACGAATGTATCTTGTCTTTTTATGTACACTGTGAGCATATGCACCAAAGACAAATTCCTTGTGTGTCCAATCACACTTGGCCAATAAAGAATTCTATAAAGAATTCTATTCTCTTCTCTTAATTGTGATTGTTATTTTGTAATTCGATATTCTTAAACATTTTTGAAATCATCATAAGTCTTCAACTTTTCACACCATGGGAGCATTTAGGTCCCACAAATATATATATTTACACAGGATGTAATGCCTATTGATGTCAGAAGCTTAGGGTTCAGTGCCAATTTTTCAACTGACAGATGAGAAATGCCTATAAAAAGACACCTTTTAATGTTCCAATCACAATTTTGGGTGTCCTTCTAAGTGATAATTGTTAACAGTGCAGAACACGGTATTTGGTGCTTATTTTTCACATCTTATTGAGGAAGATTTTGCCCTAATTCAAGTAGTCCTCCCCTTGCACTGTCTCATTGCAAGTTCACAGTAGAGCATTTTGTTTCAGAGGAAGAGAGAAAGATGAGAAAGAAAGAGAAAGAAAGAGAGAAAGAGAAAGAGAAAGAGAGATATGATGGAAATGGAGATAGAGATGTTGAGAGAGACAGAGGGAGGGAGGGAGGGAGGGAGAGAGAGAGCGAGAGAGAGAGAGAGCTCAGAAATCCATCTCTTACCACAATGTGTTTGATTTCTTTACTTGCAGAACTTCTGCACCGGAGACAAATTCCTTGTGTGTCTAATCAAATAAACTATTCTGTTCTGTTCTGTTCTGTTCTGTTCTGTTCTATTCTATTCTATTCTATAATCATATGCAATATTGACAAGGTTGCATATCTTAATCTGATAATTTTATTTATGTATCTCTGCAGTACAGTTATAATGAACTCATTCCCCCTTCAAATATCTGAAAATATGGCATTATTTTGGCCTTATAACAGAGAATCCTTTAATACATTCTTTACAGCAAATAGCACTCGCACACTAATTTAGCATGGTACATTTGTAATATCTTCTGAATCATATATGCATCAATTAAAAAAAGAGACAAGAAAGAACTTTTTTTGAAGTGACTTGCCACGATTAAGAGATATTACATTTTCAGTAAAGTTTTCAATGATGCTTGGGTTGGGCTAGTCTAAAGAAAAGAAGATTTAGGGGTGACATGATAGCAGTATTCCAGTATTTGAGGGGCTGCCACAAAGATGGGGGGGGGCGTCAAATTATTCTCCAAAGCACCGGAGCGCAGGACAAGAAATAATGGCTGGAAACTAACCAAAGAGAGAGGCAACCTGGAACTAAAGAGAAACTTCCTAACAATGAGGACAATTAAGCTTCCAGAAATCGTGGGCGCTCCATTACTGGAGGTTTTTAAGAAGAGACTGGACAGTCACTTATCTGAGATGGTATAGGTTGTCCTGCTTGAGTAGGGTCCTGTACTAGAAGACCTCCAAGATATTCTATTCTATTCTATTCTATTCTATTCTATTCTATTCTATTCTA
>WNWU01000048.1:999119-1012265 GCA_012654045.1 Ptyas mucosa | reverse complement strand
TATTCTATTCTATTCTATTCTATTCTATTCTATTCTATTCTATTCTATTCTATTCTATTCTATTCTATTCTATTGAATATTTAGTCTTGCTGTAACATATGCGTAATTACATATTTTCAGTTATTCACAGAATGGTGCCATCTACTGCCTAAAGGTGTTAATTAGAAGAGCAAACTGGCTAGGATCTTCAAAGATTACTATATCCAGCGTAATGTGAATTATATTATTTATAAGATGTTCACATTATTTTTTTGTGCATTTATTACACACAGTTGAATATGTTTCTTTTTAGCAAAACAAATGCATAGAATTAATGGCTTTAAGTTGAAAAGTGCCATTTATCCCAGCTTTAAATAATCTAAACAGTTAATTTTGCTGTATGAAAGAGCAACCGAGTTAAAAGTTGTACTGAAAATGTCACAACAGGATACAAGTTAGATTCTTCTGACTCTAAATGATTATCTCTTTGGTTTACATGGAAATTTTATTTGCCGAATATAAGGATGGCAAGTCTATGACATTTAAATAGTTTTACTGGAATAAATATTTCGTTCTGCTTTCTATTCATATTTCTGTTTCACAAGAAATAAGTCGGAAGATTTCCCTCCTTTTCAAAATTCTCTGGCTAATAAAATCAGTTGGACAAAGCAATTTAGAAAGATTACTAAGGAAGTCTGTAACTATAGGTCAGATTGGGACGTTTAAAAAACCTCAAAGAAGAAGATAGCGGTACACCACTTGCTATCAAGAACTTCATAAACATATAATTCTTCCATAATTCTCTATGAAAGAACAAACAGTTATTTGATTTCATTTCAATCTGATGTCCTCCCAATATGTTAGAGTTCCGTTGAATTACTGTATTTTTCGGAGTATAAGACGCACCTTTTTCCCCCCCTAAAAGGGGGTGAAAATTTAGGTGCGTCTTATACACCAAATGTAGCCCCTCCACCCACTGGCTCCCACCCTTTGGCCTCTGCCTCCCAACAGTTTGCCTCCTTGCAGCAAGCAGCAAGAAGAAACTGCTCATTTCAGCTTCAGCACAGCCTAATTAGCACAAGCTGATTGGATCGGCCTCCCGACTCTCAGCTGTTTTGCTCTCAGCTGTTTTGCGGGGGCCACTGCTGCTTGCTGCAAGGAGGTAAATTGCTGGGAGCAGATTGTTTTTTTTCTTGTGCTAATCAAGCTATGCTGAAAACGAAAATGAAAGTAAAGCAGGCTATTTGCTGTTTGCTGCAACGAGGCAAAATTGCTGGGAGGCAGAGGGAGATTTCTTTTTCTTGTTTTCCTCACCAAAAAAGGTAGGTGCGTGTTATCATCTGGAGCGTCTTATACTCCGAAAAATATGGTATATACCAATCAACATGACTATGATGACTCGGGTATAGTAGGAATTAATATGCAACAATGCTGGAAAACACTACTTTTGTGTATAGTGTTCTAGAATTTTGAAACAAGAGGCAAAGAAATTATTTTTCAGCCATGCAATGCACATTTTAGTGTCTTGGAGAAAAGCCTCTGTTTGCAGAATTAACCCATGAATTAAAGCACTACCAAGTGGGAACTGATGGCATCTAAAAGTGTAACTTCTCTGGCACCGCTCGTCACCCTGAACATCTGGAAACCTGTGAATTACCTGAACACATTCTCTCTTTCCAACCTAAGGAAAGAATTTTTCAGAATGAGACATATTGAGTTTCTGCCCTTCTCTATGACAGTATCATAAAATACCTACACATAAAAGATTATGTACCTGCAGTTCTAGAGAATAGAAACAGTCAAGCATGTACTCTTTTATTGCAATTTACAGTCGAGATTTCACGGTCACTTTTCTCAGTGATGCTGTGATTTCAAATGGTCACTAAACTAACTCTTGCAAGTCGAGGACAACCTGTATTTGTGTGAAGAATTAAAGGTTTTGGAATTGTATGGTTCCCAGGGGATCTTTTGGGAAATCATCAGCTTTTAGGCCTTAATCAGCAGAGAAGTTGTTGGAATCTTTTCTATAAACACAGAGGTAGTTCTGCTGCGGGTTCGCAGGGGTTTGGGAGAACCTCTAGCTAAGATTCTGTGCAGTTCGGAGAACCCCTAAATCCTACATATAGCTGGCCCTGCCCACCTGGCCCCTCCCAGGAGTCTCCACGCAGTCCATTTTGGACCATTTCGGGGAGGGCGAAAAACGGGCCTACCGGAAGTTTGGGAAGGCTGGAAATAGCCCATTTCCAGCCTCCAGAGGGCCTCTAGAGCATGGGGAGGCCATTTTCACCCTCCTGGAGGCTCGAAAAAAGCCTCCAGAGCCTGGGGAGGGCAAAAACACACCCTCTGCTGTGGTCCAGGAGGCTGACTAGGCCACGCCTACCATGGCCACGCCCACCCAGCAACCAGGCAAAAAACCCTTTGCTAAAATTCAGAAAATTTTAATTCAGAAAATTAAAAATAGAGCTGTCTGGATGTTTAATCATGGCAACTGGCCTTCTTTCCTTTTTTGGTTTGAAATGGGGAGAACTCACCGCTGCCAACTCACTATGGCCAATTTGCCACAGCCAACTTGCTGCAGCCGACTTGCCACGGAACAAACAACCTGCCACAGGACAAAAGTTAGATAATATCAAAGAAATTGTGAAGTAGAATCATTAAAGAAAGGGTGGAAAACGAGGGACCAAGTGAAATGTGGATGACAAAAATTAAAATAAAAGTTTAATTATTTAATTAAATAATTAAATAAAATTGTTGAATTGTCCCAAGGCGAATTGTCCTGTGGCAAGTTGGCTGTGGGGAGCTGGCCACGGCGGGTTAGTCATCCCGAATCGGTAGCAGTGAGATGGCCGTGGCAAGTCGGCCTTGGTGTGTTGTCCCATTTTGTTGAAATGTTTCCCTGCTGCGAAACATTTCGAAGAAAAAGAAGTCCAGTTGAGTCACGACTCAACATCCAGACACCCATGCCCTTGGTTTCCCTGCCTTGAAATATGCTGTTGCTGAAAAGAAGAGCAATCTGTGAAGTCCTTTCTGTTCTTACTTTAGCCTGTCATACCGTTCCTTTTCATATTGTTCCGTTCCTAAACAATATTATGCAGTAGACTGAAAAGAAGAGAAAAAACAGAAAGTTAAAAAGATTAAAGACATGAAAAGACAAGGGGGAGGGGAGGAAGGAAAGAGCACAAGAAGATCCATTATAACTCAACATACTTTATGATCCTCGCATACTATCCTTACTTTCATCACATTCATACACGGTTTCATATATTGGATTTTTACTCATTAAACTCACCTCTTTCTTTTGGAAGATCTCATCAGCTATGAATTTCCCGGCCTTTCTTTTTCTCTCAGCCTAACTCATTCTTTCTTTAAATATTTGTTTTGGAATTTGATCCTCATTCATTCTCTCTCGATGACCAGACCATTCCTAATGTGCTTCTTTCATATTGGTTGGTCGTCTTTGTATTAAATCCTCATTCATTCACCACCCATTAATTTTTTTTTTTACTCAATTGCTTCTTGTTTTGCCACATACTCTTCTACGATACCCCGCTCTCGTTGCATTTAGCTTACTTTTATGTTCCTCCTGACATATCTGACTCTCTCTCTTCCTTATAACCAAGTACAAAGAAGCATGCCATTTATTCACATCATTCTGGTTCCCTTCAACCCATGTTCATTCATCGTTATAGATCACACACTACAGCCTACATTTCTATCAGCACTGCATGTATTAAAATTTCTCCATTCATTTCCCCATTCTTAATATCAAGGAACATATAATTTGTTTGCTCTAATTTATCCACACCGGATAACTCCACTCTTACCATTTTTTATCATTATGATGGAATTTATGACCTCCTTTTCAACATTTAAAAGGGACACAGTGGCTCAGTGGCTAAGACACTGAGATTGTAGGTCAGCAGTTCAGCAGTTCGAATCCCTAGTGCCGCATAACAGGGTGAGCTCCTGTTATTTGTCCCAGCTTCTACCAACCTAGCAGTTCGAAAGCATGTAAAAATGCAAGTAGAAAAATAGGGACCACCTTTGTTGGGAAGATAACAGCGTTCTGGGCGCTTTTGACGTTTAGTCATGCTGGCCACATGACCACAGGGATGTCTTCAGACAGTGCTGGCTCTTCGGCTTTGAAACAGAAATGAGCACCATCCCCTAAAGCCAGGAACAACTAGCACATATGTGCAAGGGGAACCTTTACCTTTACCTTTACCTTTCAACATTTCTTTGGACAGTATAGTGTTAATTTCATTTCCACCCTTCAATATATCACTTGTTCTTTTCATAGAGTTCATTGAAGTGCTTCTTCCAGCATTCCACTACTTCAATTTCATCTCATGTAGTTGCCTTATTTTTATTTTGAATTCCATTTACCTGTACTGCAGCTTCTGTTATTGTCATCTTCACCCTCTTCTCCCCAAAATTTTATTTCCATGAAAAATCACTCTGCATTTTTTCTGCGTCTTTAAATCTTAAGCATCCCTCACAAAGATTTAGACTCTTTATAGCCATTTTTTTTCTGTATATACAGTTGTATACGATCTTTCATTCACACTGTTTGCAGGAACCATTGTGTTATATGCATTTTTTTTCTCATAGGCAGGCTCTTTACCTCAAGCATATTTTTATTTCCCCCAGTCTGGACTGATGAGGTAGTATATTTTAATTTTTAAAAAATACTTTTTTGATATTTTTTATGTGTATTTGTTGTTTTTAACAGTCGCTTGGTCGATTGTCATTGTGAGCCGCCCTGAGTCCTTGCAGATAGGGCGGCATATAAATTTTATAAAATAAAATAAATAAATAAATATATCCCACTAGCTGTGGCCCAGTCTTGTGGGTATACAATATTTTTGACCGAGTGCCAATAATTTCCCTCTGTAGCTCCGGTCACACCTACTTTGCCTCCATCCCAGTTTGCCGTGGGTGTAAGAGCTGGTTTCCCGGCTTGCCGGTATAACCGCCTTCACCTTCACAGCTCTCCGCACCACAGGCGGCATAGGGGTCCTTGCCAAAGGTACGGCATACTCCATTAGTCGGGAGGACGTTTCACGGCGGTTGACATTTCCCGCCATTTTGCTTGTGAGTTTGGCGGCGGCGGCGCTGAGGGGAAAAGACCCGGCTCACGCCTGCCATTGTGGTGCTGCGACATTAAAGTCCAAAAGGATAGTATAGCGTGTGTTGCTTTTACATCCAACAGATGGCGCTGTTTTTCAAAAAAGCATGTTTTTACCTGTCGCAGGTGTGACATCTATATAATATCGGTATATAAAAACATGCGCGTGTTCAAATGCAATGTGTCAAAATTTCAAAGCAATCAGTGAAGAACTTTCGGAGATTTACGATTTTGAACAAACGAACATTTACATTTTTATTTATATAGATTAGCCCAACTCCACATGCATCCAAGGTAGTGGTGGAATTCAAAATTTTTTACTACTGGTTCTTTCCATGTCCTTTCTGGTACTTTCTGACATACATTTTAAGCCACATTCATAATTCTATCTTTTACTTTCCTACATATGTTTATCAACTCCAGGGGCAGACTTTATTCAAATCTCTTACATCTCACAGCTTTAACTCCCACATTGTCAAGGAATTGTGCATTCTTCCCCCCTACCCAAGAAGAGCATTATTGTAAGAGAAAATCAATGTAAACTGTAGTTTCTCGTTTCCCCAATAGTGTGTCATCAATCCAATGGCATAAAACTGCATAGTTCTTCCATCTCCTTTGTCCTGCTATCTTGGAGAGATTGCGATTGGCAAGAAGTGTTAAGTGGTTAAGCCAGGTAAATCTTGCTGTCTGGATGAAGACAGTTGGGATACCCAGCAACCATTCAAGCTGAGATTATCGTGCCTTTTGTTCAAGAAGAAGAACTGCCAGCTCCTTAAGGAAGCACCTGAACTTTTGCTCCCTATTTAGTCTAGGTAGCTTAACATGTTCCAGTCCTCCCTTGTTCCTTACCCAATTTTCTTGTCTGGGTTCTGCTCAGAGGTTGTGCTGGAATATGTCCTTGGACACCTGTCAAATATTTGCAAAGTGTATAGCTTGCCTTATATAAAACAATGCATTTTACATGTATTGTAAACAATATAGTACAATATAATACAATGCATTCTAACAGACAGAAATAGAACAAATTTCTACTCAGACTGGCTTCCTACAACTTTATCATATTTCAGTTTTTTAGCAGTTGGTATGAATTGTCTGCTAATTTCATCTTCCAGTCATGGACTGGATCAGTGGTGGGATTCAGCCAGTTTGCACCACTTCGGGAGAACCAGTTGTTAACGTTCTGAGCAATTTGGTGAACTGGTTGTTGGAATAAATCATTGGGGCAGAGAACCGGTTGTTAAATTATTTGAATCCCACCACTGACATGGATGTTATGTGGCAGAATACAACTTCAGTCCCACCTACAGAATCTGAGCTAGATCAGCAAGATCAACATATTTCAAGAATCCAGGAACACAATATAGATTTCTGGAAGAATTTTAATATTCCGTAAGAAGTGAAAAATAGGCATTTTTGCAGAATGAGGATCAAATATACACACAGTGCTATCTGAAAGGAAATAAAAGCCAGGAAAGATTCCCAGCAGATTGTTCCAATGGGTTTGAGACTTATACAAATATTTGTTTCTCCAGCATGTCTTGATTATGCCAGAAAACAGACTTTGACTCTTCTGTAATGCTTCTATAGTGCTCTTCTATAATACAATTTATTTATTTATTTATTTATTTATTTAATTAATTAATTAATTAAATTTATTGGTTCGATTTATATGCCGCCCTTCTCCGGAAACTCAGGGTGGCTTACAGTGCGTTAAGCAATAGCCTTCATACTTTTGTATATACCTGCTTAGTAGGGCTTTCGGTCCCCCCAAGCGGTGTTCTTTTTTATACAAAGTCAGCTTATTGCCCCCACAATCTGGGTCTTCATTTTACCTATCTTGGAAGGATGGAAAGCTGAGTCAACCTTGAGCCTGGTGAGATTTGAACTCACAGTAATTGCAGGCAGCTGGCAGCTAAATGCTACTTAACAGTACTTTAGTCCGCTGCTTCACCAAGGCTCTTTCCCCCCCCCCTTTTCAATGAATAATATAAGTATGAAAGACTCTACCATTTTGCTATCCTTCCATTTCTCATTTTAGCAACCTTCACCAACTACTAGTTCCATTCTATAATTTAAAACATTTTAAAAAACTTTTTATAAGGATTTGCATGCACTCGAATGCATGTTTCTATAGCTATTTTCCCTAATACGCATTTATTTGCATTGTTTTCAGTGTTTATGTACACATTTTTTATTGGAGAACTGTATTGCAAAACCTGGAGAAGAGTGTATTGTGAAGAACAGCTCTGTTTCATTTTACAAATTGGTTCAAATCTACAAAATTCAAGAAACGTCTTCCCGTCCCTATTTACTGATACTTAACACTTCAAAAAACAACAACAACAACACACTCATGGGCTTCTGAGGTATACAGGAAATTCCTGAACTCTCAGAATCTCAAAAGCTGGGAAAGCATTGCAAGCTTTAAGATTAATTTGGTTTATTTAAGACAAAAGTCACACTCAGCTAAAGATCATCTCAGCAGGACTGTTTTGACAGGAAATAATGATCAAGAGGTATTAAATTATAGAGTTCTCAATTTAAATACATCTCCTTGATTCATGTCGTTAATGGTAGTAATATTCAAGAATAATCATTTAAAGAGTGCAAATTTCTAATGGGGCCAGATGGCATGTCAAATAAATGTTTTAAAGATGATTTACAATCATTATTCTCTGGCATGGTTCTGCTCTCTGATATGCTTATCTCATCTTCTTATATTTCATGAAAAAGAATCAGTTGCATCACACCCTGCCCCCACCAAATTATATTAACAGCTCACATTTCTAAGGGCGAAAATAGATGCGTTTTTTGCAGAACATATATCTCTCAGTTGGTGCCAAGATCTTGGTGTGATAAACCTGCCACTCATACAGATACATGTGAAATATGAAGTAGTGAGTCACCTCGGAAGACTACCCGTGTTTCCCCAAAAAGAAGTCCCTGTCTTATATTTTTTTAAACCCTGAAATAAGCACTTGGGCTTATTTTCAGGGAGGTCTTATTATTTTGGGGCGCGTGGAGCAAGATGAGGCTCCTCTTGCCATCTTACCTGATTTCCAGCTCTGTCTCCCTAACCCTAACCAGAGGAAATGGCGGGGACCGGCTGCGCATATATTTAAATATTTTCAGGGAGGGCTTATTTTCAGGGGAGGCTTATTTTAGCGCATGCACTCAAAAGCCCGATTGGGCTTATTATCAGGGGATGTCTTATTTTTTGGGGAAACAGGGTATATCATCACAAACAACAGATATCTGAATTTACCTTTGGATTTTTCCTAGGGACTGTGTGACAATACAGGTGATGATGTTGATAATAACAAACTGTCTTTTTGGACACGCTAAATCTGGTAACCAATAATATAAACTCAAATTTTTACAATAATAAGAAAAAGAGTACATTAAATATAACTCCATTGTACAAACTAGTTGTTATTGCCCTGTTTCCCCCAAAATAAGACATCCCCTGATAATAAGCCCAATCGGGCTTTTGAGTGCATGGCAATAAGGTCAAGTGCTTATTTCAGGGTTCCAAAAAATATAAGACGAGGTCTTATTTTCGGGGGAACACGGTAGCTTTAAAAATGTTAAAATGTAGCAATTAAAAGCGATGAAATAGGAAATACTATTATTTTCTAAAAACCCAAGTGTGAAAGGACCAGACAAAATGCATTTAGAAAAAATGTTACAGTGAGTAGAATTGGCTCATAGTATCTGATGATTTGAAAGGTAAGCTAATAGGATTTCAGATGCTGGTCTCAAGTCATGGGCAGGTTCATATGGACCTGTGCATTTCTAGATTTTATTCAAGGTGGAAACTTTGACCTTAATAATTCTAAATTGAGAATGGAGGTTCGTTCTCTGAGCTTATGGGTTGGTTTCCGAACATTTCATTACCAGGCTAGGTAATATCATCAGTGTAATTTAAGGGGATGTCAGTGTCGCTGTTCTTCTGCTTATAAGATAGAGTGTATTAAATATAGAGTATTTCCTATTTCATAACCTTCTGCTTATAAGCAGAATGACATCTCATAAATTCCTCTGAAAATGTTACTTAGCTTTTTCTGGAAAGTTAGATATTCTCGTACCATGTGTGTGTGTGTGTGTGTGTTTGTGTGTATCCATGTGTGTGTGAAAATTAGGAATATACAGTATATTTTCACGGTGCCTAGACTTTCCTCAACTCCTACTTGTGCAAATGAAACATGCTTCATTTCTCCTAAAATATATGTTGTATATGTAATTTTCTGCCAGCAAAGTAAATAGATAAAATGTAAAGTAAATAAATAAAGCAAGGGGTAAAACTCTCACACATTTGCATTCCCTCCTGTCTTCTGCTCTAATAATACGATCAACCATTAGAGGATTAAATTCCACAGGATCATCTTCCAGAATGACAGGTGGCCACACTGCTCTCAATAATTCACATTGCATAAACCCTTGTGGAATATGGACTTTATTTTCAAAGCATAAGAGAAATTCCTCCATAACTGCCTTGGGTTTCTTCATGTGTTAGTTCCCACAGAAACCATGAAAGCTGTTAAATGATTTTCATATCATTTCTACTTCAGGTCTGTTTTCCTAATGCTGGCTAGTTAGTTGTCATAGTATTTCTGATAGTCTCAGAGTGAAGATTAAAACAAAACCATGCTTCATACTGGTTCCACTGAATAATCCAATAATGGTAAAGTAAAAACTAAAATAACTGGTGGCCAGAATGAGAGTTACAGCGATGCATGTAATATACTGTAACCTAATCTTCTCAAGTTACAGTTACTTGAGACATTTCCATTCAGAAAACTTACAGTCTTTATATGTGTGTTATTAAACATACCTATGACATTCTCATATGATATTTCTCTGCATTTATGACTATTGGCATACATAACATTCCTTCCTCCATTTGTCTCTACAACAAACCTTTGAGCCGAGGGTAGGGTCGGCTGAACATTGGAGCAGCCCAAAGCCATCAAATGAGATTTTGTGTTTTGGGTGTCCCACTATTATTTAATATACTATATATTTTGTTTCATCCCAAAACCCGCTAAAACTTAAACATTTGAAAACGGCGTAGGACTGTCCTTAGCTTTCCCTTGAGGTCTGCTGGGCTAGAAGCTGAGATGATGACGTCATCGAAATATGGGATGACTCCTGGTAGCCCCTGAAGTAGGCGCTCCATAATGCCCTGAAAAATGCCCGGGGCGACGCTTACGCCAAATTGGAGACGGTGGCAAAGGAAAGCTCCCCGGTGTGTGACAATTGTTTGGGCAGAAGCTGTGGCCGAATCAACGGGGAGCTGTTGGTAAGCTTGCGCCATGTCCAGTTTGGCAAAAATGGAGCCCTTGCCCAAGGAGTGCAACAAGTGTTGCACGACGGGCACAGGATATGGGTTGGATTGGAGCGCCTTATTGATGGAATTTTTATAGTCCGCGCAGATGCGGATTGACCCATCAGATTTGAGGGGTATGACTATAGGGGTCTCCCAAGGGGCATGGTCTGTGGGCTCTAGGACGTCCTGGGCAATGAGCTTGTCTAGCTCCTTGTCAACGAGGGGTTTGAGTGCAAAAGGCACTCGACGAGGCTTAAGCCTGATAGGGGCAATTTTTGGATCTAGATTGAGGGTGATAGGTGAACCCTTATATTTACCTAGACGGTCGTCAAAAACATCAGCAAATTCTGCCAGGATGTCTTCAAAATCATTGACGGATGTGGAGTGGATGCCAGTGATGCCAAGCCCCAGAGTGCTAAACCAGTCCAGTCCAAGTAGGCTGGGCAGAGGGTCTCTCACGATGATTAGAGGTAGCTTGCCCGTGAAGGTTCTGTGTTCTACTAAGAGACTGGCGCCCCCCAGGATAGGGATGTCGTTGCCTTGGTAGTCTCTGAGGTGGACTCGGCTTGACAGGAGATCGCTTTTGCACATTTTTGGAGCAAGCAGCTTCAAGGTGGCCCAGGAGATTAGGGATTTGGAAGACCCTGTGTCCAGCTCCATCCGGCAAGGATTTCCCTCGATGGTTACCGTGAGGAAAATTTTCTTGTTTGCTGCTTGTTTGCCCGGACGGGCCGACCTCGCAGGGGCGTTGTTGGCCCTAGAAATGGCAAAACAGTCGCCGCCCATCTTCAGCCCTCTCTGAAATGGTCTGCCAGGGGACTTAAATGGTGTGCCAGGGAGGTTAGCCCGGCAGACTCGTGCCAGGTGTCCCTTTTTCCCACAATTACGGCAAATGGCAGTCTTAAAGCGACAAGCCGCTCGAGGGTGCAATTCTCCGCACCCTTGACAGGGAGACCCAGTAAAGCCTTTGTTTGGGTTTTTTCCCTGTCCTTTGACTGTTTTGAGGTGGCTAACTTCGTCGTCCTCTTCTTCAGTTGCCTCAGGGTCTAGTTATTCTGAGTGGATGGTGCTGGGCTTGTGGACAGGAGGGCTGGTTTGCGCTTTTCGGATTTCTACAGTGGATTTGCTTGATAGCTCGCAAGCCTGTGCCTCTTCGATGGCAGCTGAGAGGGTGATTTCTTTCCTCTCAAGTAAATGGCGCTGGACCCTCAGGTCCCTCACACCACACACGAATTGCTCCAGCAGGGAGTCTTCTAGGTCAGTAAATTCACAATTTAGAGCAGCAGTTCTGAGGGAGGCTATGTAATGGTTAATGGGCTCTCCCTCCGCTTGCGAAATTTGCCTGAAAGCGTACCTGCGGGCGATGCGCGAGGGGGTAGGCTCGTAGTGGTTTTTTAGTTTTTCCTTCAGAACCTCCCAGGGCACCGATTGTACTGGAACTGGGGCTAGCAGGGCCATGGCGACAGAGAACATCTCAGGACCACAGGCATTCAAGAAGTGTGCCCTTTTCCTGCTGCTGGACAGCCCCGTGTAGTCATTCGCCTCCAAGAAACATTCGAACCGGGCCTCATATGATTTCCAGGTTTCGGTAGCCTGGTTGAATGGGGCGAATGTTGGAGGTGCCATCCTTAGACGGATGGGCTCTGTTTCTGAGGAGATTTTCTCTCACACGACGTCTCGTCGTGTAGTGACTCAGCTGAGCGCTTTGGCTTAGCGCTAGTGACCTCAGCTGTTGACCACCAGCCTCTGTCCTCAGTATCCCACCTTCGTCACCAGTGCTCTGTATAGCAACCGGTGGTCAATAACTGAGGCGAGGCTTGGTAAGTCAAACAGAAACATTTATTGCTAACAGAACTGGTTGAGAGAAACAGAGCCAAGAGCTAGGTGGTTGACAGCTATTTATACCATAGCTGTCAAACCAACAACCAATAGGGATTGAATATTCTCCCGCCGGCCGGAGGGTGCGTCTCAGCCAATCACGGCCGCGCGTCGTAAGTGCAAGGACTTCATCGTAAGTGCGAGGACTCAACACTAAGGGTGTCTACTGTTGACCTCACCCCATTCCTAAGAGGTCTGTAAGGGGCGTGCATAAGCGCACCAGCATGCCTACCATCCCTGTCCTAATGTTCCCTTTATTTGTATTCATTTTATGTATTCAATTCATGCTTATACTTATATATATTATCTAATATGTACTTGACAAAAATAAATAAATAAATAAAATAAAAATAAAATCTGCCACTTTTTCATGTTATTTATGGGCTAGCTAGGCAAAACAGATTCTGTATTTATATTTTACAAGTTAGTGATGTTGAAAAGATGTAAATTGCAACTGCTTTATGGAAGCTGCTTGGCCATAAGTCCAAAAGGAACGGTATCCTGTTCTTAAGGCGTTAACATGAAGGCCACATGAAATGATACAAACCATATATATATATTTTTTAGAGTCAAGAATCTATGGGAACAATCAGATTATAACAAAAGGCCAAATCTCAAGAAGTTCAAGAAAATCTTGAAATATATATAGAGTAGAGTCGAGTCGAGTCGAGTAGAATAGAGTAGAGTAGAGTAGAGTAGAGTAGAGTAGAGTAGAGTAGAGTAGAATAGAATAGAATAGAATAGAATAGAATAGAATAGAATAGAATAGAATAGAATAGAATAGAATAGAATAGAATAGAATAGAATAGAATAGAATAGAATAGAATAGAAT
>WNWU01000048.1:941652-999109 GCA_012654045.1 Ptyas mucosa | reverse complement strand
ATAGAATAGAATAGAATAGAATAGAATAGAATAGAATAGAATAGAATTCTTTATTGGTCAAGTGTGATTGGACACCCAAGGAATTTGTCCTTGGTGCATATGCTCTCAGCGTACATAAAGAAAAATAAAATACATTCATCAAGAATCATAAGATACAACACTTAGTGATAGTCATAGGTTACTAATAAGCAATCAGATCATACTAGGAAACAAATAAAACAATATAAATTGTAAAGATACAAGCAACATGGTTATAGTCATAAGTGGGAAGAGATAGGTACTAGGAAAGATGAGAAAATTAATAGTAGTGCAGACTTAGTAAATAGTTTGACAGTGTTGAGGGAGTTATTTGTTTAGCAGAGTGATGGCATTCGCGGAAAAACTGTCCTTGTGTCTAGTTGTTCTGGTGTGCAGTGCCCTATAGCATTCCAACATTTCAATATTTTGGGGTGAAATCACATTTATTTAGTAAAAGTGTGGTGTTCATGTGTACCAGTGGTGGGTTGTCCCCGGTTCGGACTGGTTCTATCGAACTGGTACTAAAACCGGTGGGAGGCTCCGCCCACTGACCCTGACATCATCAAAATGCTTCTGGCATGCGCAGAAGAGCGCATGCGCACATGAGCAAAGCAAGAGCGTGCACGCGGCCCTGTTGCAAACCGGTAGTAAAGGTAAGTAGAACCCACCCCTGATGTGTACTTGTGTATTTATGAATACACAAAGTGACAGGCAGAAAAAATAAGACAAAATAATACAGAAGATCTGTGCAAGATTTTTGTCTTCTTTTGTAACCTTGATCAGTTTTGTTTGTTAAAAGTAAAGAACTACTTCTCCACACACAAGAGAATTCCTGATTTGGACCATCCCCCTTCCAGTAGAGATATTCATTGACCATGAACCCAGAAGGAGAAAGTCACCCTGGTCAATTAATTCCAAAGTGGCAGATGATCCACAATGAGTATCAAATTTAGCACTTTGTTGGACATGAAAAAAATTATGGAGTGGACATGGCCATGCATAGAAAACTCACCCTCGATCCTCCTAGATTTTTTCATGCTTAGCATGAAAGGTTGTGAAAGTGCTATCGGTGCAACAAGCGTACAGACAGCCAGATAAAGAGATACCTCTGACAAGCAATTCCCAGTCATGACAGCTGGTGCCTAAAAACCTGTAAAGAAAACAGGTGCATGGAGCCATTGGAGAGTAGGATTTTCATGCATGCTACATTATACTCACATTCTCTTCTTATCTTAGTTCAAGTTTATTATGCTGCAATATTAAATAGCGCTTGTTGAAAAAGAATTTGTCGAAGTTACTGTTCCGGAAAGTGTTTAAGGTTAGAGCTAAGATCAAACATGTTTTTACTTAGAAACAGGCCGTCCTCGTGTGGGCTAATGCTTCCCATCTAACATAAAGGTTCAGTTGAGATTCATTCATTTATACAACAGCAGGTTTCTTTTTTTATTATTCTACCAGTCATTTGTTTAACTAATGTTTATCTTGGAAATCCTTTTGCCACCCCAAACACATCAGTAGAGTTCTAAAATCTGGCAAAGTTAATTACAGGAACATAAAAATGCGCTGGTGTTCTTAAGAGCTGAAAATTGAAATCTGATGTTTCCCTCTTCCTTTGGCAACGGTTAAAACAGACATATCTATAAATACAATTTTATTGTAAAGTTTTCCATATTTTATGATAGAGCCTCAAGAGTACTCATCTATGGTTGAGATAAGACTGGAATAATTTGGGCCGCTGCCATTTCCTTTCAAATGAAAATCTGCCCTGAGATTTGAACTGGCTGTTACGTGTTATTAAAATATATTTGTAATTTGTAATGTCCTCGAATTACATCTGCTTTGAATTTAATATTAATTCACTGTCGAAAGGGGCAAGGCTAACTCATCAATAACTTATGCACAGTATTTCAGTGTATGCCTTACATCGGCGTTGGGCTGCTGGGGGTTCGCAGGGGTTCGGGAGAACCTCTAGCTAAGATTCTGTACAGTTCAGAGAACCCTCAAATCCCACTCCTGGCTGGCCTCTCCCACCCCGCTCTGCCCCTGCCAGGAGTCTCCATGTGGCCCATTTTGGATGCAGGTAAGTGGGCGTGGAGGCTCAAGGAGGGAAAAAAATGGGCCTACCAGAAGTACGGGAAGGCCTGTTTCCAGCCTCCAGAGGGTCTCCAGAGCCTGGGGAGGCTGTTTTCGCCCTCCCGGAGGCTCGAGGAAAGCCTCCCGAGTCTGGGGAGGGCAAAAATGCCCCCACCCCGCCATGGTGCAGGAGGCCAACTACGCCATGCCCACCATGGCCACGCCCACCCAGCAACCGGGCAGAGAACCCCTTGCTAAAAAATTTTAAGCCCACCCCTTCCTTACATATGACATGAGCCCAACTTTGCTGCTTGATGCTCAAGATGGAGGATATGACCAGGAAATACTATCTTTGATACACCGATTGGACATGCCCTTAAGAAACTTACTCACTGTAATACGTTTTCTAATAAACTCAGAATAGTACTGTATTTACTGTGAGCTAAATTAGGGTTTACAGTCGGGCTGCCCTGAACATGACATAAATATTTTTTTCCTTCGAGTTTAAATGATATATTTTTGTGGTGTGACATTTTTCTCATCTTCAGCTCACAGCTGAGATATCTTTACCCTGTTCTAGATTTAGAGGATTTTTCCTTTTTCTCCTGACACAAGTTTTGCCTTGGACACAACCTAACACACTTAATTTATAAAGTGGTTAATGAGAAGGATTTGCCCAGCTTCTGACAGCCATTTTAGATTGCTGTTGGGCATGCTCTTTCCCCTCCAGTTGCTAAACATTACCATCCATAACAATTTGGCTTAGGCTACAAAAAAGACCAGAGTCATAGCTTCCACAGAGCCATCTGCCTAGGCAGTGCTTAATTGGTGCTCTCCAATTCATATATCAAGCCCACCGTTCTGTCCCCGTCCCCCACACGCACAAACCCACACAGTCATTCGAGGGTTAAATAATTTACTGAATCTAAAATCTCACCCGCACAGTGTCAGTCTTGTTGAAGCATCAAAAGCAGCACTTTTTGGAATAATTTTGTCCGTCACAGAATCTAAACAGCCACACCCCTCCTTTATATAGCCTGTGGGGTGTGGTCCAGTGACTCAGCTTAATCCCTGGCACGCCTCCTCTTCTGCTGTGATCGTTTTGCAAGCCGACGCTGATGTGGGTCCAGCCACAACTTGTCTCCCTCATCACTCTCCGACCGATCGGAGACACCTGGGTCCTGGCCAATCTCCTCTCCTTCAGCCGACACCTGAGGAATTGTCAGAGAGGAGGGGCCGGGGGAGGGAGGCCTGGCCAGCTCCTCTCCTTCATGTTCGGAGCCTTCTTCCTCCGATATGATGGGCTCAGGGGTCGGAGCCACAACACCCACATCCATGTCTGTACAGAGAGAGATGCAGGTTTGGTGCTCTTTTAGAAGAGTATTAGATCTGTGTTTCAAACAAGATTAGTGTTCTCTTGAGACAATATTGTCTGTGCTGCAGAGAAAGGCTGTTTATTTACTTCATTTAATATTATTGCAATTCACTTAGGACTTCACTTAGGTTGACAAATATATACTCATATTTTTTGGACTATAAGACGCACTGGAGTATAAGATGCATCAAGATTTTGAAGAGGAAAACAAGAAAAAAATAGTTTTTTGTCTCCGCGCATCCGGGTTTTGACCTCCCTGGCCTCCAGAAGCATTCTGCAGGCCTCCCAAAGCCTCTGTGCATCCCGTTTTTTGCAAAAAAAAAAAAAGAGAGAGAGGAGGGACTTGTTTTTGGAGAAAACGGGACACACGGTGTGGAGTTTCGGGAGGCCAAAAATTGCTGTTTTTGGTATATAAGATGCACCAACATTTCCACCCTCTTTTGTGGGGGCGGGGGGAGTGCATCTTATACTCTGAAAAGTACAGGTCTATATTTTTAAACAAAAGATAAATAAATTAGAAACTTCAGGAAAAAAACAATACCAATAAGCAATAACGGAACACAGACAGCATAATCATTCTCAAATGACATTATTTCAAATTAGGAGGGAATACGTTCAAATTTTCTACTACTTCTGCTAACAATGGGTTTTATATGGTGATAGTTTTTGTTTGTGTTACTGGGAATGGGGAGACTTATTTTTACCTGCACCACAGGCTACTTCCAGGTGCTACCATCCTTCTCTTTCATCCCACACCCAGATGACAGGTGATAGAATAGCTACAAAGGTCAGAAGATGATGCAGAAGTCACCTCAGTACAGCAACCTGATAATTGGGCAATTTGACAAATTCACCTTCAGAGGAGCAACCCAAATTCATCCAGCTCTGCCTCATCATTAATTAAGCAGAATGATTGATGGTGGAGGGTTTTCCCCACAGATAATGCTCGGTGAGAGCCACATACAAACCAAGAGAATTCAAAAAATCTTTTTCCATAATTTGTCCCACATTAAAACTATCTAGACAACACCATGTACCTGTCTTAGAAGATAGCATAGCTCTTGGAGCCCCAAATTTAATGCCATCCTAGTTCTCTTCTGGGGTGGGGGGGGGAGGGATTATACTTTAAGATGGTTACTTGGCTGTGCCCTTACATAAGGGCTGAGGAAATACTAAAGATCTCAGACCAGTGGTGGGTTGTCCCCAGTTCGGACCGGTTCGCAAGAACCGGTAGTTAAACCAACAGGAGGCTCCACCCACCACCCCGGGTGTCGTCATCGGCAATTTGCACATGTGCAGAAGCAAGGCGTGCGAGCGAGCGAAGCCAGTGCGTGCAATCCTGTTGCGAACCGGTAGTAAAGGTAACTAGAACCCACCCTTGTCTCAGACCCAGGAGGATGTAATCTAGGTTACTGACCCTTAGCAGCTGGAGATTCTCATGGACAGGGATAGGCAACTTTGGCTCCTTTACCTGTGGACTTCAACTCCTAGAATTCCTGAGCAGGCTGGCTCAGGAATTTTGGGAGTTGAAGTCCACAAGTCGTAAAGGGGCCATAGTTTCCCACCCGTGACCATGGGAGTCTGTGGAACGGAGTAAATAACAAAACGAGTGCTCTGGCATTGTGATCCAAGCTCTGTTCCTATGATGCATGCATTCTGAATACATGCAAATAAGGAACAGTAGGTATGTCATAACCCAGGGGTGGTTCTAAAATTTTTTACTATTGGTTCTGTGGGCGTGGCTTATTTTGTGGGCGTGGCTTGATGGTCATGTGACAATTCTTTAGGATTTAGCAGAGGTACTGGTCTACCAGGCTTTTAACTGCTTGCAGAGCTGTACCAGTTTACCCATTTATTTTTGCAGGCATCGGTCTACTTATTTATTTTTGGAGGCACCAGTCTATCACCACACTGCCTTTTAACACTGATCAGCTGTAGGGCGGCCCTTTGAAGCCCCGCGGCAAGAGTTTAAACAGTTTTTTTCCCTCTAGCCATCAGCTGGGACTCAGGAGGCAGCAATAGATTGGGGGTGAGGCCAAATAAAAGGTAAGAATAATGCGGGGAGTAGGGGGGCGGGGGGGCAGAACCGGTTCGGTGACATCATATTGTCACCGCTACCGGCTCGGCGGAACCGGGCGGAACCGGGAGGAACCCACCACTGTCATAACCTTTGTTTTTGTCATTCAAATAATAATAAAAATATAGTCCCTGTTTCCAAATAATTGCATGTTTAGCCGTGTAGTCACAGGCATAACTCAAAGTATTAATTTAAATTTTGGGAGTTCTAAACTATCAGACCTATAGCTCTTTGGAAGAAGGCTTCTACCTTTCTCTGTTATTGCTTAAGATTACTGGAAAGGGCTTTATTTTGGTCCCTAAGAGGTGCCGTCAGAGGCATCATATATTCCAGCTGTACTTGGGCATCCTTTTTCGGAAGGCTTCTGCTGCAACTTAATAGTTCTGTTGCAAATATAGTTCCATTGTTCATCTTTCTATTTTAAGGTTGTCTTTTGTGCTCCGTACTTTGGTTTTACAATGTGTTTTGTTCTTGTTTTTATTATCACGTTTTGTCAGTTTTATTTAGCGTTTTGAGTATAGAAAGCCACTTAATGGTCCTGTTTTACAAGCAGCTAAATAGGGAACTGTCTTTCCTCTACAGCTAAGACTACGTCTTTGGATGAGACTTCGTAAACTACTCCTTAGCAGGCAAAGCTTTTGTTCAGCACGATAATGATGTCTGGCCATAAGGACTGGGCCTGCATACTTTCTCCCTGTCATATAAACAGTTCAAAGCCCTGGAAAGGTGGCTTTAATTAGGCTAAATGTTTTAGTTAATTAAAATGTTAGATTTAGTCAAGAATTAACTAAAGTTTTAGATGGTTAATTAAATACCCTTTTAAAAATCCTGAGGTTATACAGCTGGTTGATCTTCAAAAGATACACAGTTAGCTTTGTTTTTGCTGTTAGGAATTCTCTGTGGAGAAAGGAAAATCTATAAATCTACAGGGTGAGCCGGGGTTTCACCCTGTAGATTTACAGATTTTCCTTTCTCCACAGAGAACCTGCAATTACTGCGAGTTCAAATCTCACCAGGCTCAAGGTTGACTCAGCCTTCCATCCCTTCTAAGGTAGGTAAAATGAGGACCCAGATATACCTCATGTATATCTCTGACTGCTGAATCTTATTTATTTATTTATTTATTTATTTATTTATTGGTTCGATTTATATGCCGCTCTTCTCCGGAGACTCAGGGTGGCTTACAATGCGTTTAGCAATAGCCTTCATACTTTTGTATATACCTGCTTAGTAGGGCTTTTGGCCCCCCCCAAGCGGTATTCTTTTTTATACAAAGTCACCTTATTGCCCCCACAATCCGGGTCCTCATTTTACCTACCTCGAAAGGATGGAAGGCTGAGTCAACCTTGAGCCTGGTGAGATTTGAACTCACAGTAATTGCAGGTAGCTGGCAGCTAAGTGCTATTTAACAGCGCTTTAGTCCGCTGCTCCACTAAGGCTCATCTTACCCTCTCTACTGACAATTGTGGGTGAGCTCTGAAAGCAAAGCTTACAAAGAAAATGTTCAGAAAGAAAAGAAGATTGAGGACATCAGCAGTGAGAATGCAAAAACAGGACTCTCTGGGGTCATCTAGTTCCTATGGAAATCTAACCAGGAAATGGGGGGGGGAGTCAATATTGGATGGGTTTTTTGTTCTTAACTTTGACCTCCCCCTGGAATTCCAGTAGCAACAATCACAATGAAGATGGCAGTATGGTGCCTCTGACAAATGGGATGAATCTGTGAGAAGATGGGATCTTTTTGTGAGGATCCTCTGTTAGTTGAAGTATTTTGTTTGTTTTATTTGTCAAACATCTATAAGGTAACAGCTATAAGTATAAACATGATTATGAATACAGGAAATGGATACAGATAAATGGGGACATTAGGATAGGGACGGTCGGCACGTTGGTGCGCTTATGCACGCCCCTTACAGACCTCTTAGGAATGGAGTGAAGTCAACAGTAGATAGTCTACGGTTAAAGTTTTGGGGGTTTGGGGAAGAGACCACAGAGTCAGGTAGTGCATTCCAGGCATTGACCACTCTGTTGCTGAAGTCGTATTTTCTGCAATCGAGTTTGGAGCGGTTTGCCTTAAATTTGTATCTATTGTGTGCTTGCGTGTTGTTGTGGTTGAAGCTGAAGTAGTCATTGGCAGGTAGGACATTGTAGCAGATAATTTTGTGTACTATGCTTACGTCAGACCAAGGTAGTTCTAAGTTGTCTATGCCCAAAGTTTCAAGCCTGGTGGCATAAGGTATTCTGTTGTGAGCAGAGGGGTGGAAGACTCTTCTCGTGAAATATTTCTGGACTCTCTCAATTGTATTCATGTCCGATATGCAGTGCAGATGAGCTGTATTTGAGAATTGTTTCAGTTCTTCTCCGCTTTTATTGATCTCATGTGGTCAGTGGGTCATGTGACCGGCTCGTCATATCATGTGACATGTTATATAGCTGGTCATGTGTGGAGATCACCAAGTGGAGAGATGGTCCATGCTATTGTCGGGTGGTCGCTCAATTGATACGGCTCCTTAGGGGTTCATATCATACCATATCAATATGGATTGTATGGATATTGCAGATATTCCAGGATCTGGCCTATTCGCATGCTGGTTCAGGAATTCTGGGAGTTGAAGTCCACAAATCATAAAGCGGCCATTGTTCCCCACCTCTATTCTAAAAGGTGGAGATTATCTTGGTTTCAGGAGAAGAGCAAAGGATTTTGACAGATTCAAATGCAAACTGACCTTAAATGAAGACATCTTGGGAGTTGCGTGGCTCTTCTGCTTCTTCTAAAAAGCATTTTTACCTGGGAATTCTGCATTTCTCCAGGATGAATTTCAAAACCGACTACTGTCTACGTTCAGCAATAGAGCAGAATATTTTCTGAATCAGCTGTGGTAGATCCACAATTACAACAACAAATTTTTCTGTTTGTAATGATGAAAATATGCAGAGCTATATGGTCTGTTTTCCCAGTGGTGGGAACTCTTGCTACACTCCACTTCCTGACTGCTGGAATTCAGCTGGTGTAACATTCTGTGCATGAGGTCCCTAGAGGAAAAAAATATCTTAATGGCTTCCCAGGTCCTTCTTCAAGGCAGCCACTTAATGTTTTGAAAAAAAATTGAAATACATCCAGACAAATGCGTGCCATCCTGTTGATTCCAAGCTAAAAAGTTGGATTGATCCAAGCTGTTTTCACTCTCCGTGCATCCTTGTAGCTAATAGTCCATCATTCACTGAACACTCCAATACCCAGCTGAAGGGACTTTAAGTGAAATAGAAAAGTTATTTTCTCTTCCTTTCCAGTAAAAGCTCAGCTAGTTTCCAAAGGCTAGGCTGCTGTTTTAGGGTTTATTTTTCAAGCTACTGCTGCATAAATCTGGTATGTGAGCGCATATATACTAGCAATTCAGTGCTTGCAAGAAGTTTTTTTTAAATGGAAGGATAACTCAGTGACTTCAAAAACTCTG
Source organism: Ptyas mucosa (assembly GCA_012654045.1). NCBI lineage: Eukaryota > Metazoa > Chordata > Lepidosauria > Squamata > Colubridae > Ptyas > Ptyas mucosa. Next base: position 990,111 of record WNWU01000048.1, on the reverse strand, counting down.
CCCATATTTATTTGCACACCACTAGACAAATGTGTACAATATGCTTTTGTAAATTAGAGATATAAAAGTAGCATTGGTGTCCCCTGAGCTTCATTTGTACAGCAACAGCATAGAGAAAGATCCGGACATAACTGGTTATACAAAACTCAGATAGGGATCTTGATTATGTTATCAGTATACCAGTGGTGAAATCTAAATTTCTTTATTACTGGTTCTGTGGGCGTAGCAGGGGAAGGATACTACATAATCTCCACTCCCACCCCACTCCAGGTAAATTATACTGCAAAATCCCCATTCCCTCCCCACTCAAGGTAAATTATACTGCAAAATCCCCATTCCCTCTTCACTCCTGGGGGAAGGATATTGCAAAATCTCCATTCCCACCCCACTCTGGGGCCAGCCAGAGGTAGTATTTGCCAGTACTCCGAAGTACTCAAAGTTTACACTACCAGTTCTCTGAGCTGCTCAAAATTTCCGCTACCGGTTCTCCAGAACCTGTCAGAATCTGCTGGATTTCACCCCTGCTATATACTAACAGAATAGCAGAACAGAATAACAAAGTTGAAAAGGACCTTAGAGATCTTCTAGTCCAGGGGTCGGCAACCTTAAACACTCAAAGAGCTATTTGGACCCCTTTCCCACAGAAAAGAAAACACCAGGAGCCACAAAATCTGGGTGGCCAACTCGATGTCACTCACTTCCACCAGTCACATGACCCTCCCAGCCATGCCTACCCAGCTGGTCATTAGGGCAGAGAACCAGTTGTTAAAAAACACCAGGTTCCACAAAATCCTTTTGACATATCTCTCTCTCCCCTCCCTCCCTCCCTCCCTGTATCTCTTTCTCCCCCTCTCTCTGTATCTCTCTGTCTCTACCCTAGCTGCTTCTCCATCCACTGCCATCGCCCTTACCTTCTCAGGCCAGGCGAGGAGTGACTGGGAGGGGAGGGCAAGGGGCAGAGCCAGCCAGTGGTGGGCTCACCTGACAGGGAGCCACAGCTGAGGGTGCAAAGAGCCGCATGCGGCTCCAGAGCCACAGGTTGCTGACCCCTGTTCTAGTCCAACCCCTGCTCCAGCAGGAGTCCCTATATCTGTGATGGTGAACCTATGGCTCTCTCTGTTCATACGTACGCCATCCCCCACCTACTCTTCCGGGTTACGACGCTCCATGCACACATGCGCACACACTCCAGTTTCAGCAGTCAGTGCCGAAAAGGTTAACCATCACTGCCCTATATAATTCCAGACAAGCGGCTGTCCAGTCTCTTCTTAAAACCTCCAGTTGATGGAGCACCCACAACTTCTGAAGGCAACTTCTGTTCCACTGGTTAATTGTTCCCACTGTTAGGAAGTTTATCCATAGTTCTTAGTTGCTTCTCTCCTTAATTAGTTTCCCTCCATTATTTCTTGTCCTGCCCTCAGGGGCTTTGGAGAATAGGCTGACATCCACCCACCCACCCCCGTTCTTTGTAGCAGCCCCTCAAATATTGGAATGCTACTGTCCAAATTGCCCATTCCTTTTCATATATTCTTTTTTGTTATTAGGTGATCTTATATTGTGATCAGAAGTGGGTTTCAGCAGGTTCTGACCAGTTCTGGAGAACCGGTGGGTAGAAATTTTGAGTAGTTCGGAGAACCGGTAGTAAAAATTCTGACTGGCTCCGCCCCCATCTATTCTCTGCCTCCCAAGTCCCAGCTGATGGGGAGGAAATGGGGATTTTGCAGTAACCTTCCCCTGGATTGGGGAGGGAATGGAGACTTTACAGTATCCTTCCCTTGGAGTGGGGTGGGAATGGAGATTTTACAGTATCCTTCCCCTGCTACGCCCACCAAGCCACGCCCACCAAGCCATGCCATGCCACGCCACACCCACAGAACCGGTAGTAAAAAAAATCTGAAACCCACTACTGATTGTGATCCTTGACTCAAAAAAACCTGTATCTCTGTGAAATGATTATTACACAGGCAAATTATTATTTTTAAACTGCAGGCAGCTTTATTAGTTATAGTACGGTAGTGAATTTTATTAGGAAACAAAAGTGTGCGAGAATGACATAACTAATAATTTTATTTTATTTTTCTAATCACACACTATGACAATATGAAACAGGAAAAAACTGAAAGTGTATTTATTGTTCAATCATATGGAAGGTATTAGAATTGTTCTTTTGTTTCATCATGTTTAAGGAGTTAGGAATAATCTGAAGCTGTATTAGACCCATCTGGCTGTTCAGGAAAATCCCACTTAATTGCTCTTTTGCCAAAAAGGTTATATCACTTCCTGGGAATGCAATTAATATAAAACATATGGAAAGCACTGGAGAAGGTCCACAGTGAATTCAAAGATTTTTTATTTATTTTTTTAGATGTAGCCATTTTTCATAAGTAACAATAAGGCAGGCTATCCTACAGGGTTGAGAATTAACAAAGTATGGCAGTGCTCCATCTTAAGTCTCATGGAGCAGTGGTGGGTTTCAAATTTTTTTACTACCGGTTCTCTGGGTGTGGCTTGGCGGGCATGGCATGGCTTGGTGGGCATGTCAGGGGAAGGATACTATAAAATCTCCATTCCCACCTCACTCTGGGGGAAGGTTACTGCAAAATGCAGCATGGCGCTCCCACATAACACCGCTCCTGCACGAGCTGCACTGGCTCCCAGTGGTCTTCCGGGTGCGCTTCAAGGTGTTGGTTATCACCTTTAAAGCGCTCCATGGCATAGGGCCTAGCTATCTTCGAGACCGCCTGCTGCTACCGATGACCTCCCATCAACCCGTGCGCTCCCACAGAGAGGGCCTCCTCAGGGTGCCATCAGCCAAACAATGTAGGCTGGTGACCCCCCCAGAGGGAGAGCCTTCTCTGTGGGAGCACCTACCCTCTGGAATCAGCTGCCCCCAGAGATAAGGAGAATCCAAGACCTCGGTGCCTTCCGTCGTGCCCCTAAAACCTTTCTTTTCCAGCAAGCCGGACTAGCTTAAAAAGATTTTTAAATGTTTTTAATTGGTTTGTCACTTTTTAAAGTATGGGCCAAATTTATATATATTTTTACTTGTTTTTTAATGTTCGTATTCTATGTTTTCTAATTCTGGCTGTACACCGTCCTGAGTCCCCAGGGAGAAGGGGGGTATATAAGTTCGAAAAATAATAATAATAATAATAATAAAATCCCCATTTCCTCCCCATCAGCTGGGACTTGGGAGGAAGAGAATAGATGGGAGCGGGGCCAGTCAGAATTTTTACTACCGGTTCTCTGAACTACTCAAAATTTCCGCTACCGGTTCTCCAGAACTGATCAGAACCTGCTGAAACCCACCTCTGGTATGGAGCTTGTCAGAAGAAATCAACAAAAAAATCAAAAATAAAAAAAGATTTAATTTTTTTTTAAATTCTTTTTTACTGTCCTTTTTTTTTCTTTGAAAACTGACGCTGTTTATTTTTACTGATATTTGTTTTTAAATAGACTTAGAAATGATTAAAACGTTTTAATTATTTACCTTAGTATAAATGTTTGTACAGGTAGTCCTTGACTTAAAACAGTTTATTTAGTGACAGTTCAAAATTGCAACGGCACTGAAAAAAAGTGACCCAGCCATTTTCCACACTGACGACCATTGCAGCATCCCCACGGTGACATGATCAAAATTCAGATGCTTAGCAACTGACTCATATTTATGAGTCCTCATTTTACCGACCTCGGAAAGATGGAAGGCTGAGTCAACCTTGAGCCGGTGAGACTCGAACTGCCAAACTGCTGGCAGCCGGTGATCAGCAGAAGTAGCCTGCAGTCCTACACTCTAACCACTGCGCCACCGCGGCTGTTCCGACCATCCTTCTGAGGTCAGTGAAATGAGGACCCAGATTGTTGGGGGCAATATGCTGACTCTGTAAACCACTTAGAGAGGGCTGTAAAGCACTGTGAAGCGGTATATAAGTCTAAATGTCTATGGAGATTCTCAGTCATCCAGGTCATGGTTGTCCCAAAGGAGCTTTATTTTTTTTCAAGAGGCAACTGGACTTTTTGGTTTTTCTTTGAAGACGTTTTGCTTCGCATCCAAGAAGCTTTCTTCAGCTCTGACTGGATGGTGGGGAATGGAATATAAGTCTAACTAAGTATATAAGTCTAAAAGGGGATGCGGTGGCTCAGTGGCTAAGACGTTGAGCTTGTCGATCAGAAAGGTTGGCAGTTCGACTCCCTAGCACTGAGTAACGGAGTGAGCTCCTGTTACTTGCTCCAGCTTCTGCCAATCTAGCAGTTCGAAAGCACGTAAAAAATGCAAGTAGAAAAATAGGGACCACCTTTGGTGGGAAGGTAACAGCATTCTGTGTACCTTCGGTGTTTAGTCATGTTGGCTACATGACCACGGAATTGTCATCAGACAGCACTGGCTCTTCGGCTTAGAAACGGAGATGAGCACCGCCCCCTAGAATCGGGAAGGACTAGCACATCTGTGCGAGGGGAACCTTTACCTTATATAAGTCTAAGTGCTATTGCTATTGCTATTTGTCATTGTTGTCTTCATCAGTCATTTAGTTGTGTCCGACTGTCGGCCACTCTATGGATCAGCGCTCTCCATGTCCCTCTGTCTTGTACTGCATCCTTCAGATCCGCCATAGTCATCCTTTAGTGTCCAGCCAGCAGGTGGTAGGGAAGCCCCTTTTTCCGCTGATCACCCCCAGCATGATTGACTTTTTGAGTGAATCAGCTCTCACGACATGACCAAAGTATGACAGCCTGTGTCTGGTAATCGTGGCTTCAAGTGATATTTTTGGTGAGATTCAGTTCTTTGTTATTTTTGCAGTTCCATGGGATGCGTTAAAGTTGCCTCCAGCACCATAATTCAAAGCAGTGGGGAAATGTAAAATTTGTTACTACCGGTTCTGTGGGTGTGGCTTGGTGGGGGTGGTGGTAATGTGAATGGGTGGGGGTGGACACCTTTTTTTTTTTACTTTTAAAAGCATGTTTTCTACAACCTCTGCGGCTGAAGAGGTTGTAACAAAAAGCTTTTAAAAGGCTCTGACGATCAGGCAACTCAGCTGGGATCGTCAGAGCCTTTTAAAAGCATTTTTTCTATAACTGCTTTGGCTGAAGAGGTTGTAGAAAAAATGCTTTTAAAAGGCTCTGACGATCCCAGCTGAGCCGCGCGATCATCAGAGGCTTTTTTTTTTTTTACTTTTAAAAGCATTTTATTGGCCGAAGAAAAAATGCTTTTAAAAGTTAAAAAAAAAGCCTCTGATGATCGCGCAGCTCAGCTGGGCATGGGGAGGGGCAGGGATTTTTGCTACCGGTTCTCCGAACCACCCGCCGCCATCGCTACCAGATCGGGTGATCCAGTCCGAACCGGGAACATTTCACCCCGGTTCAAAGGCTATAGTACCAAGATTGGTGGGGTATCAGGAAAATGTATCAGGTAACATTTTCACAGTGAGGATGGAACTTTTCCACTTCTTTTGACATAGTATGTAGTCGATTGGGTTTCGATGTTCTCCATTTGGTGAAGTCCAAGTGTATAGTCGGTGCTTGGGTTATTCAAAACTCATGTTCATTAGGCTTAGCTGTTGTTCGTGGCATGGCTGAGTCAGATGTTCTCCTGCCTCATTTTGATCACCAAGACCAAACTTGCCTGTAATCTCTGTTTCTTCCATTTCTTCCACTTTCGCATTGAAATCACTAATAATATGGATAGCATCTTTCTTTGGTGTTTGTTTCAGAGTTTCCTGAATTTCAGCATAGAATTATTTGATGTTCTCTATAGCTGAGTCCTCAGTGGGAGCATAAATCTGCAGAATTGTCATGTTGCGTTGTTTTTCGTTGATACGTATTGACATTACCTTATCCCTGACTGTTCAAAAACTTTTTCTGGTTCTGCTCGCTTTTTAATGCAGTATGAAAACCACTCGTACCCTTCTTCTGATGGTATCATTGCCAGAGTAGTATAAAATACGACCTTCGGAGTTGAAAAAAAACACAGCCAGTCCAATGAATTTAATGGATGCCTAGTATATCAAGGTTAAGGCTATTCATTTTGCTCTTAACAATATTCAGTTTTTCTAGATTTAAGCCATTGATGTTCCATTTAAAAATCTTTGAACAGTTGAGGCAGGGGTGAAATCCAGCAGGTTCTGACAGGTTCTGGAGAACCGATAGCGGAAATTTTGAGTAGTTCGGAGAACCGGCAGATACCATCTCTGGCTGGGCCCAGAGTGAGGTGGGAATGCAGATTTTGCAATATCCTTCCCCTGGAGTGGGGTGGGAATGGAGATTTTGCAATATCCTTCCCCTGGAGTGGGGTGGGAATGGAGATTTTGCAATATCCTTCCCCTGGAGTGGGGTGAGAATGGAGATTTTGCAATATCCTTCCCCTGGAGTGGGGTGGGAATGGAGATTTTGCAATATCCTTCCCCTGCGACACCCACCAAGCCACGCCCACCAAGCCACATCACGCCCATCAAGCCTCGCCCACAGAACCGGTAGTAAAAAAATTTGGATTTCACCACTGAGCTGAGGCATCTCTTTTCACTAGGAGTTGTGTCAACGGCTAGGAGGGAGGGACCATTAGGATTTACCCCATCCATGTCATGGATGCTCCTGCTACTATGATCGTCTCTTTTTGCTCTTCCCCTACATCTTTATTGGTAAGTCCGAGCCAGGGGAAATCACTGCTCCATACCATATCTTCCATATCTTTGAGCCGATCCATAAAGATTTTTTTGGGGGGTGGGAACTAGAATAGATCACCAGGTCTTTCTCTAGGCCGGAACCATGTTGGCCAGCACAATAGGTTTATACTGTTCACCTACCACTACTACCATGATTAGGTAGGGTTGAACTTTGGGGTGTGGGGGAAATCACCATTTGTATACTTCTTGTACACTTAATCCTGCATATCAGAGCAGACAAATAGCAGTTCTCAGCAAAACTATACTGGTTCTATTTTGTGGTTCCTCTCTGGAAAATGTTGATTCCAGCCTAATTTTGGCGTGGATTTTATTTGAGTTGGTTCTTTCAATACTTCTAGATCAGGTCATTAGAAATGTTGTATCATGAATGCTCCAGGTCAATCAGTGGTGGGTTCCTCCCGGTTCGGCCTGGTTCGGCTGAGCTGGTAGCGGTGACGATATGACATCACCGAACTGGTTCTCTTTGTTCGGGAGCTGGGCTCTCCCACCCACCAAAAGGTAAGGTATTCTTACCTTTTATTTGGCCCCACCCCCAATCTATTGCTGCCTCCCAAGTCCCAGCTGATCGGCTAGAAGGAAAAAAACTGTTTAAACTCTTGCTGGGGGGCTTCAAAGGGCCGCCCTACAGCTGATCAGTGTTAAAAGGAAGTGTTAAAAGGTAGACCGGGGCCTCAAAAAACAAATGAGTAGACCGGGGCCTCCAAAAACAAATGAGTAGACCGGTACAGCTCTGCAAGCAGTTAAAAGCCTGGTACCTCTGCTAAATCCTAAAGAATTGTCACATGACCATCAAGCCACACCTACAAAATAAGCCACACCCATAGAACCGGTAGTAAAAAAATTTAGAACCCACCCCTGAGGTCAACTGCTGTATGGATTAAAGTATTTTATCTGTCCAAATGCTCTTTGGACAAGCAGACCTTGGGGATAGCATTTCTGACTCCAGAAAGCATCTTTCTTCAATAATTCTGCCGAAATTTCAGAAGTTGGCTGGAACTACTGGCAAATATATAGACAGTTGATCAAGATGATGTGGTCAGAGTTCTGTTCGGCTGTTTGGTTTTTAATGCAAGTAATACTTTCCAGGTGATATTTCCACATGAGCTATGAAACAGGACAGGAATATGCTACTGAAATGCAATGTGACAGTCTGGAGGTTCTAACACTGCTGATAATAATAGAATGTGGCGCACATATTTTTGTATATTTGATAATTAAGTAATATTGGATTGCTTGGACTGGTATCATATTGTTTGAAGAATGTACGAGACAATGCTCTCTGCATTGCATGGTGGCAACCCAAATAAAATTGACAAATGGCTTGTCTATATGTCCTATTTCTCCCAACTCAAGGAGATTTGTAAGAATGTTGTCCTCAAGCCACCCAGGCTGCTGCAGCGGGAACTTATTTATTTATTATTCGTATTTCGATGCCGCCCAACTCTCCGAGGACTCTGGGCAGCTTACAACAAAGACAATATGAACAATATACAATAAGAGATGTTAAAAACCCATACACACCGCTCATGGCCGGATCTCACAAGATCACATTGGTGAGATCAACGGCCCCAAGCCTGCCGGAAAAGCCAGGTTTTCACCATTTTCCGAAAGGCCGGTAGGGTGGGAGCAGTGCTGGCCTCAGGAGGTTGCTGATTCCAGAGAGCCGGGGCAGCCACAGAGAAGGCCCTCCCCTGCGGATCCGCCAGGCAACATTGTTTCACTGATGGGACCCGGAGGAGGCCAACTCTGTGGGATCTTACCGGTCGTTGGAAGCTATGCGGTAGAAGACGGTCTTGAAGATAGCCTGGCCCTAAGCCATATAGGGCTTTAAAGGTAATAACCAACACCTTGAATTTTGACCGGAGACCAATAGGAAGCCAGTGCAGCTCACGGAGAATTGGTGTAATATAGGAGTACCTAGGTGCACCCACGACCACTTGAGTGGCTGCATTCTGAACCAACTGTAGTCTCCGAACACTTTTCAGGGGTAGCCCCATGTAGAGCACGTTGTAATAATGCAACCATGAGGATTATTGGATTATTCACCATCCTTCTCACTTCATCTGAAGAGCAGTGTTTTCCAATTTCTGCTACATAGTAATGTTGTGTGGCCTAGCTGCTACACTTCATTTTTTAAGCAAGTGAATTCTGAAATTCCTCTTCCACTTCAAGTAATAGGAATATTGCAACACCGTGGTTGTTTTCTTTTCTATCCAGACAGATGAATAGACAGGTGTCGATTATAATGGGGGCTTGTCCAAGAGCTATATTGATGGAAACCACATAGTCTTAAAGACCCATGCAAGGAAGGAAAGTAAGTGGTCCTTGCTTTCCAAGCATTGGGGAGAGGGTTAAAGACATGGCAGTTCCCCAATGCAATCCTATATTGCATTAACAGAGGGATACAATCAATATCAAGTGAGGTACTAATACCACTCTATAAAGCCTTAATAAGACCACACCTAGAATATTGCATCCAGTTTTGATCACCACACTATAAGAAAGATGTTGAAACTCTAGAAATAGTCCAGAGAAGAGCAATCAGGATGATTAGGGGACTAGAGGCTAAAACATATGATGAACGGTTGCAGGACCTGGCCATGGCTAGTTTAGTGAAGAGACGGTCCAGGGGAGACATGATAGCAGTGTTCCAATATTTGAGGGCTGCTACAGAAAGGAGGAGGTCAAGCTATTGTCCAAAGCACCTGAAAGCCAGACAAGAAATAATAGATGGAAACTGAAGAAGGAGAGATTCAACCTGGAAATAAGGAGGAATTTTCTGACAGTGGGAGCAATTGACCCATGGAACAGAAGTTGCCTTCAGAAGTTCTGGAAGCTTCATTACTGGAAGTTTTCAAGAAGAGACTAGACAGCCATTTGTCAGAAATGGTGTAGGGTCTCCTGCTTGGGTGGAGGGTTGGACTAGATGTCCTACAAGATCTCTTCCAACTCTGTTAACCTGTTAACCAGTCAAGATATGTTAATTGATAGTGTGCATTTGCCAAATCTGAAAAACATATTAAAATGCAATACCAGTTTTTTAAACTGGCTTTTTTAGCCCTTTTCAGTAGAGGAGAAAGAGCTTAGAGCTGTTATGCAAAAGAGCCCTAAGCCTGTTCTTTTGACTTTCCATTCTCCCATTATGTTGACTACAGTCCTCCTAATTCCCTGTAGAATTGAATTACGGGAGATATGTAATATAGCTGGAAGGTCCTCCGTAGAATAGGGATACCAGTCAAAGCTATTGAGAGGTAAATAGCAGCAAATGTCAAGTAATTAGAGAACTGTCAAAATATCAGAAGCTGCAGAGGAAGCAAATTTTCAACTTTAAAAACAACAGGGCAATTGAAGACAAATTAGAATCAGAATCTAAGGATGTATCTAAGGATAGTTCCAGGGGTAGGCTGCTGGGGGTTATCAGAGGTTTGGGAGACCCTCTAGCTAAGATTCTGTGCAGTTCGGAGAACCCTCAAATCCCACTCCTGGCTGGCCCCGCCCCTCCCCGCCCGCCCCTCCCCTCCCCTCCCAGGAGTCCCCATGTGGCCCGTTTTGGATGCAGATAAGTGCAGGGTGCATGCGTTTCCGGCCTCCAGAGGGCCTGCGGAGCCTGGGGAGGCAGTTTTTGCCCTCCTGGAGGCTCAAGGAAAGCCTCTGCAGCCCGGGGAGGGCAAAAACGTGCCCCACCCCACCCACCGTTGTGCAGGAGGCTGAATAGGCCACGCCCACCATGGCCATTCCCATCCAGCAACCAGGCAGGGAACCCCTTCCTAAAAATTTTAAAGTCCACCCCTGGATAGTTCCTAAAATGTGTGCTACCGGTGCCTATGAATGTTTTAACCTTTTCGTTCTTAAATTTGATGTTATGCTCTTAGTTCAAGATGGATTACTTGTCTGCTGGGTTCTAGGAAATTATGTGCACTTAACTGCAAAAAGATCTCATTGTTATCTCGTTGTCATGTAGAATCTTAGAAACAATAGGAAACATTTATTAAAAAGTGTTAAATAAGGAGGTACAAAATTATGAAAATATAACAATGTTATTTTTTTTTCCAGGCTGTGCCAATTATTACAGAAAAGGTGAAGGCTGGTGAGTGGATAAAGGCATACGTCTTTTGCTCTTCTTCAACTGATTTTGTGCAATATTACTTTAAATATCCCTAAAGAAATGAGCAGGCTTGAACTTCAGTTTCAGCAGAAGGTGCAAATTATGAACTTAACAAATATTAAGTGCTTGCTGCTAATAATCTGTGTTTTCATCCCACTGCGGAAAACAGTGGTATACATTGGTGGTAAAGCTTTTCACAAAAGTTGAAAGATCAGTCCTGTTAAAAAAGCTAAATTTGGCCTGAAGCGATATGGCCAATGATCAGTCAGAAAGACGAAATCTGATATAATAGGTTGGGATCTTGCTTTCTTAACCCTCGGTAACAAAGAAATAATTGTCTTCTGGATCATTTTATTGTTGGTACTTTTGTCTAGAAAGCATGTAATAGCAATTTGGAACCCATATGCAGATCGCTAAATGGCTTTTGATGGATCATCAGGCATTCTGCACCTAGTTGGAAATTACACTTTAAAGCCTCTTCGTTATTGCAAAATTCTCTCTTTCACTAAGAACTTAGTGTAACTTTATTATGAAGGGTGGCTTTTTTAAAATAGATATAAAATCTTGGCTTACGTAGGTAGAACCTGGCTAATGAGAAATACACATAAAACCTACGAAAAAGAAAGAAAAACAAATATTGTACCTTTACAGGGAGGATACATGAGATGAGGGTGTGGCTAACTGATGAAGCCTTATAAGGCAGAAATAGATCTATCTTAGTCTCCCAATGGGCAGCAAAAGGTCTGCTGGCTGCCAGAAGAAAAGAAAGGGGAAAAAAGCCCAGAAACTAGTGAATGAGATTTCACAGAACTAGGGCTGCATAAAATCTTGGCTTACATAGGTAGAACCTGCTAATGAAAAATACACATAAAACCTACGAAAAAGAAAGAAAAACATATATATATCTCCAGTTTGGTAGCATTTTAGATTGCTGCTTTGTAACATTTTTCCGCGTTCAAATCAATTATGATTTGGCTACTTCAATAAAGGGTTGATTGTGCTCAATAAAGGGTTGAAGAAGGAATAGAACTACATTTTTTTGTTCTAGACCCTTAAATGCAGAGGTGGTATTCAGCTGGTTCAGACCGGTTCGCATGAACCCGTAGCTCCGACAATCAGTTGGCCCTGCCCACCTGATCCCGCTCTATCCTGTCCTTTATTTCCTGCTTTATAGCTCATCTCAATCTTGCAGCACAGCTGATTCCCCACCCCCACCCCCGCCATTGCTGATTTGGAAGGTAAGCAGCTGAGCTTCTAAATGCTCAATTTTCAGTGCTGTGTGCAAGTGCCTTAAACTTGCGTGCGCGCAAAGAGCAAGCTCACCGAACCAGTTGTTAAACCGGCAGCATCCCACCACTTCTTAAATGCTTTTTCTTCCTAGCATCTGTTGACTGAGCATCAGTGATGGATTGCTTCCGGTTCTGTCCGGTTCTATAGAACCGGTAGTAAAACCGGTGGGAGGCTCTGCCCACCCACCCCAATGTCATCAAAGGTTGATCGCGTGCACTCCCGTTGCAAACTGGTAGTAAAGATAAGTAAAACCTGTTAGGAAATGGCTATTGTCTAACTAGTTGGTCAGGAATATATAAAGTATCAATACATGTTTGTAAAAAGGTATTATATTGCTTTAAGACTGTATTGCATCATCCTGTATCCTGATTGGCTAAGCTCTGTAGCCAATGTATTTAAGGGGAAGTCTGAATCATGGCTTGTGGACACTACACCATTTTATCTGCTTATTTGCTGTTACTCTCTACTTGTTCTCTCTGTATGATCACTGTTTGATCATTGCTACTTGTTGCTTTCTACTATTTATTGAATGTTTTAATACTGAACTTGAAACTCAAGAAGAACTGTTTTATTGTGTAATGACAACAACTGGTAAGAAGACTTTGTACTTGGAATATCCCTGAATTGATATTTTAACTATCGCCTTATCTGTGTATGACTTGGATTGTTATTGGACTTCGCTTTACTTTTTTCTAAAAAGTAAAAGACTACCACATGTCAGTGTGTCAGTATATTAACTGTGGTTATTCACTCTCAGCCGCTTTCATGTGCTCAATAACCCATAACATCGATTATGAGCCAAAATATCCTTAACAGAATCCACCCCTGCTGAGCATGGAGATTAAAAGTGACTGACTGATGTGCCATCAAGTCGTTGTCAACTCTTAATGATCACATCAATAAATTTTACTCATGATGATCTATTCCTAACCTGGTCTTTCAGAGCCTCTAATAGTGCATTCATTACCAATGTAACTGAATTCATCCACCTTGCTGTTGGTTGCCTTCTTCTTCTCTTTCTTTCTTTCTACCTTTCCTAGTTTTAAGGCTTCTTCCAGAGAGCTGGACCTTTGCATAATTATCTGAAGTAGGATCATTTAAAGCTGGTGACTTCTGCCTTGAGGAAAAACCACTGAGTTGATTTGTTCAACGAGCCATCTGTTTTTTTTCTTAGCAGTCGATTATTAATTATTAATATTAAAAATATTAATTATTGCCATTCATCAAAAACAAATTTTATTGTAGACAGCACAGCTCTCTTTGCATCATTTCTCTAACGTTGTGTAATGTCATGGATACAATTGTCATGTTGTATCATGGATACAACATGATAGCAGTGTTCCAATATCTCAGGGGCTGCCACAAAGAAGAGGGAGTCAAACTATTCTCCAAAGCACCTGAGGGCAGGACAAGAAGCAATGGGTGGAAACTAGTCAAGGAGAGAAGCAACCTAGAACTAAAGAGGAATTTCCAGACAGTGAGAACAATTAATCAGTGGAACAACTTGCCTCCAGAAGCTGTAAATGCTCCAACACTGGAAGTTTTTAAGAAGATGTTGGATAACCATTTGTCTGAAGTGGTGTAGGGCTTCCTGCCTAAGCTGGGGGTTAGACTAGAAGACCTCCAAAGTCCCTTCCAACTCTTGTTATTCTATTTTAATTCTGCCAGAAGTTTTTCTGATATCTCTATCTATCTCCCAAATATGAAAAACGGTCATGTCACTTTTTTTCAAGTGTCATTGTAATTTTGAATGGTCACTAAACAGTTATTAAGTTGAGGACTCCCCATATACAAATTAGTAAAAACTTTAGGGAAAAAGAATAAAGCCATTCTGCTATTCCTGCCTATTCTTTTCCTGACATACTTATCCTACTGATTTCATTTTTCCCACAGCTTTGGGGCCGCAGAAGGTCAGAATAGAGGCGTGCATAAGCGCACCAGTGTGCCTACCGTCCCTGTCTTACTGTCCCCATTTCGTATCCATTTCCTGTATTCATTATCATGTTTATACTTATATCTGTTATCTTATACATGCTTGACAAATAAATAAATAAATAAAATTTAAAAATAAATTAGGACCACCAGATTTGGGCTACAAAATCCAGGAAATAGGAGACACTTGCAATTTAAATTTCGTGTCTGTCTGTGTGTGTGTGAAAGAGAGAGAGAAAGAAAGAAAGAAAGTGGGAGAGAAAGAGATGGAGAGAGAGAAGAGAGAGAGAGAGAAAGAAAGAGAGAGGGGAAGAGAGGGGGAAGAGGGGAAGAGAGCAGAGAGAGAGAGAGGAGAGAGAAAGAAAGAGACAGAAAAAGAGACAGAAAAAGAAGCAGAAAAAGAGACAGAGAGGGAGAGAAAGAGAGACAGAAAGAAAGAGACAGAGAAAGAGAGAGAAAGAGAGGGAGGAGAGAGAGAGAAATAGGGACAGGAAATAAGGAGGCACTATAACAAAAGAATGAATTTAATCTGTATAGAAAATACCACTGTCTAACCAATTTTATTTGTATTGTACTGTAATGTAATATAATAAAATTTATTTAAAAAAAAGAAATAATGAGGGGGATCTTGTTTGCTGCTATCTACTGTAATGGCTACTAGGTTATTCTACATAGTTTTTTTTAATCGCTTTAATATACAGAGCTGAAAAGGAGAGAATTCCAAGGAAATCAATTTTAAATTTCATAAATCATGAAGCCTTGTTTTCAAACACATTGCCAAATGTTGACTACATACAACATGTTATTGATTTCTTTTTTATTTAAATTTATTTAATTTCATTTAAATAAAATTATTCCATTGATCCAACTGATAAATGAAAAACAAACATATGTTAGTTATCTAAGATTATACATTTGAAGTGCATTTTGTTTTCAAAAACTAATCTTCCTTGTTCTTACGCCCATGCCGGATGAATCCACGATTCTTCATTTTGGGGAGGGTCTATAATTAATATTATAAACAGAAGTTTATCACAGAATCAATTTCTTAGGTTTTAAGACACAATGACATCCTTCATCATTAGGCTGTCGGGATTCCATTGATTTCAGGTCACTTAGCTTCAGTGAACTCTACACATAATACTTTTGCTCTTCAAACCATCAATACGATTTAATTTCTTCATAAAATGGAATTTTATCTCTACTAGAATCTGCCTTTAAAAGTGATTTTTTTTTCCAATGGCCACTCAATATTTCATATTAGTCTTTAGTCAGCTCTGAAATCAATAAGCCAGTTGCGAACCGGTAGTAGAGGTAAGTAGAACCCAGCTCTGGTATCCAGTGCTCTACAGCGTCGTTTTGAGGGTAGGAGTTGAAACAATTTATGTCCAGGATGCGAGGGATCTGTAGATATTTTCACAGCCCTCTTTTTGACTCATGCAGTATACAGGTCCTCCATAGAAGGCAGGTTGGTAGCAATTGTTTTTTCTGCAGTTCTAATTATCCTCTGAAGTCTGTGTCTGTCTTGTTGGGTTGCAGAACCAAACCAGGCAGTTATGGAGGTGCAGATGACAGACTCAATAATTCCATACAATATGACTTCCACAACTGGAGTGACCATTGCAAAACAGCCATTTTATCATTTAAAGACAACCTTCTCATTACCTTCATTTTTTTGATAGACAAAAAGAGTCTTATTTTCAAATAAAGTACTGCAGTGTTCCCCTTATTTACTCTCCTCACTCTGTCCATTCAAACTCTTTTCTATGAATACCTACAGGGCTTTTGTGATGATGTCCTCAGAAATAAAAATCATGTTTTCTGATTTCCCAAGCTTCCATTTAATTTTGTAATTAAACGAAACAGGTTTTTTTTATAAAGTTATATGAAGTTGAATCTTTGCTGATATCAAGGAAAATGTCTGTTAGCAAATTGATACCAGCTATGTGCCTGACATAAATAAAACTTAGTAGAGTAGAGTAGAGTAGAGTAGAGTAGAGTAGAGTAGAGTAGAGTAGACTAGACTAGACTAGACTAGACTAGACTAGACTAGACTAGAATAGAATAGAATAGAATAGAATAGAATAGAATAGAATAGAATAGAATTCTTTATTGGCCAAGTGTGGCCTTTATTGGACACACAAGGAATTTGTCTTTGGTGCATATTATTACGGATAATATAGATTAGATTTGCAGAATCAACAGCTAACATACAGACATTGAGACTGTCTTTACATAACGTCAGGGCCTCGATTAGGAGGTCTAGTCATTAAAGCTAAAAACCAGGCGTTTGGGAGTTCTAGTCCTGCCTTACGCACGAAAGCTGGCTGGGTAACTTTGGGCCAGTAATTCTCTCTCAGCCCAACTCATTTTGCAGAGGAATTGTTGTGGGGAAAATAGTAACGTAAGAAACGTAAGAAAGAGTATTTAACACTTTGACTTAGCGAAGCATAATTCTGCTTTTCTCTGATACGTTAATTCTTGTAGATGGCTGGTGTCTAGAAAAATCTTAGATGGAATGCAACTTTAAGTAATGTGGTAACACTTAAAAGGATTTTCTGTTCCTTGGTATACGCATGAGACTCAAAGCATACATACCTTTTCTTTTTTAAAAAATGTGATTCTACCCTCCTCACTTTGCTAAAGTCAAGATGATCAGGGAATACGTGAAGGGGGAATAATTACTTGTCTTACAATCACACAAGAGTTTCTTCACAGACGCTTTTAAATATAGGAACAAACTACATTTATTTAATGATTTGTATAGTCAGAAGCCTCCCAACTTCTGATGTCTCTGGACAGCTTACAGTTTAAAAAGTAAAAATAATTAGGGTAGAAAAGAATAACAGAGTTGAAGGGACCTTGGAGGTCTTCTAGTCCAACCCCCTGCTTAGGCAGGAAACCCTGCACCACTTCAGACAAATGGCTATCCAACATCTTCTTTAAAACTTCCAGTGTTGGAGCATTCACAACAGGCAAGGTGTTCCACTGTCAGGAAACTTCTCCTTAGTTCTAAGTTGCTTCTCTCCTTGATGAGTTTCCACCCATTGCTTCTTGTCCTGCCCTCAGGTGCTTTGGAGAATAGCTTCACTCCTTCTTCTTTATGGCAGCCCCTGAGATATTGGAACACTGCTCTTATGTCTCCCCTAGTCCTTCTTTTCATTAAACTAGACATACCCAGTTCCTGCAACCATTATATGATTATATAACGTTATATGATATGGTAGATGGGGAGGGGAGGGTATGGTAGGGGGGAGGGGAGGGGAGAAGAGAGGAGTTTGTAATGCTAGGAAAGGTAGAAGGAAAGAAAAGAAGAGGACAACTTGTAGCAAGGTGGATGGATTCAGTTTCAGTGGCAATAGGTACATCAGTGAAAAACCTGAAGGATGAAGTCAGGGACAAATCACCCTGTATAAAATCCATCTATGCAATTGCTAAGAGTCAATACTGAACTGATGATGCACCATCAAGAAAGGAATTTCTTTGTTTATGAGATTTATAATAATGGGAACTGAATAAAATAGCCAAGTCAAGTGGCGGCCTTTTATGGCAAGAAATGAATACTCAAAGCAAGTTATTAAAAGCTCAAAAAATAGCTATATCTAGAACTGTTTTATCAAAGATTATATACACTTGAGGGTGTTCTTTAATGAAGTGCTTGCTAGTGGGTTTCATCCTGCCTGGTTTTGACTTAAAGGTGATAACTGTAGCAGGGACAGAGAGTGGAATCCAGTGGAGTCATCATTCCAATTTCTTTAGTGTCCCAGAAATACACTTTGCCAGGTGCATTGTGGGAAATTTAGCTGGTGGTGCTAATTGGAATGTTGAAAACCTATGAAAAAGAAAGAGGTAATCCCTGAACATACATGCATGCATGCATACATACATACATACATAGATTCATACATACATACATGCCAGGGGTGAAATCCAGCAGGTTCTGACAGGTTCTGGAGAACCAGTAACAGAAATTTTGAGCAGTTCGGAGAACCGGCAAATATCACCTCTGGCTGGCCCTAGAGTGGGGTGGGAATGGAGATTTTGCAATATCCTTCCCCCAGGAGTGGGGAGGGAATGGAGATTTTGCAATATCCTTCCCCTGCCATGCCCAAGTCACGCCCACCAAGCCACACCATGCCCACCAAGCCACACCCACAGAACCGGTAGTAAAAAAAATTGGATTTCACCACTGATACATACATTATAATTTAATTTATATATATAAATGACTGAACTTTGAATTTCTGAATATAAATATGTACTTTTGTTTTTAATAACACAGTGAATTCCATTTGAAAGAAATTACTGGAATGAGGGACATGCTTATTTTTATAAATGTTGTTATGCTATAAAAAAATTAAGATAGTCAATTACTATTAGATTTGAAAATCTGTGGGAAAAGTTTCTCCGCTAAATTAAAAATTACAGTTTTATGCAAGCCAAGTTGGATGACTTGATTCTAAGAAATTGAATTCAACATCTGGAAAATCTCATATTACATCTGTGTTTGAATATTTTTTTGGTAGTTGTTGTTGCTTTCTCCACCAGTTCCAATCATTCTTTTACCTTTATCCTGTTTTCTTAACAGAAAAAAAAAACATTTTGTTGCTGAGATACACTCATCTAATGCAACTAAATATAGCAGAATCATTTCATTTCCTGGGATTCTGTTACTTACTCTCCTTGCTGATATTTAAATCCATTTAGGGAGAGATGCCGCTTCCTTCCCTTTCCAGAAATAGAAGAGCATATTTCAAGATCTCATGATGCAAAATGAAATAAATTAAATGAATGTATACTGATTGACCCTTAGATAATAAGAGCAAATATTCTTACACCTTGATAAATAACAGTCATTTGGCCATGTAGTTTTCAGATAGCCAAATAACTTGAGGAGTGGACTTCAAAAATTTTAGCAAGGGATTCTCTGCCCGGTTGCTGGGTGAATGTGACCATGGTGGATGTGACCTAGTTGGCCTCCTGCACCATGGGAGGTGGGCGTTTTTGCCCTCCCTGGGCTGCAGAGGCTTTCCTTGAGCCTCCAGGAGAGCAAAAACAGCCTCCCCGGGCTCTGGAGGCCCTCTGGAGGCCGGAAATGGATGTGTTTCTGGCCTCCCCAAACTTCTGTTAGACCCGTTTTTCGCCTTCCCGAGCCTCTATGCACAGCCCTGCACTTACCTGCATCCAAAACAGGTTGTGTGGGGACTCCAGGGAGGGGAGGGGAGGGGATGGGTGGGCAGGGCCAGCCAGGAATGGGATTTGGGGGTTCTCTGAACTGCACAGAATCTTAGCTACAGGTTCTTCCAAACCCCTGAGAACCCCCAGCAGCCCACCCCTGGATTGAGAGCGATAAAACTCACAGATTATGGAACTGCTCTATTTACGAATGGTTTTAACACTTGAAATCTCTACTTGATAAAATTATTTTTGCGAGAATATACCATGTAGTTGTCTCAAACTACAAAATCATGTATCTCATACATGGTTTTATGGGACTGGATTAGGGGACTAAAACATATGAAGAACGGTTGCTAGAATTCGGTATGTCTAGTTTGATGAAAAGAAGGACTAGGGGAGACATGGTAGCCGTGTTCCAATATCTCAGGGGTTGCCACTAAGAAGAGGGAGTCAAGCTATTCTCTAAAGCACCTGAGGGCAGGACAAGAAGCAATGGGTGGAAACTAGTCAAGGAGAGAAGCAACCTAGAACTAAAGAGGAATTTCCAGACAGTGAGAACAATTAATCAGTGGAACAACTTGCCTCCAGAAATTGTGAATTCTTCAACAATGGAACTTTTAAAGAAGAGATTGGACAACCATTTGTCTGAAATGTTATAAGATCTCTTGTCTGAGTAGGGGGTTGGCCTAGAAGACTTCCAAGGTCCCTTCCAACTCTGTTATTCTATTCTACACTCGGGAATACTTAAAGCAATACCAAGCCAGAATTTTATAACTTCTAATTCTCTAAACAAGAAATCCCTTCTGCTTGTCTTAGGTTTTTTTTTTTTTTGCTTTGTTTTGCTTTATCAGAACTAAATGGTGGTTTTGTTTTGACTTGAGAGAAACCCAGGTGGTCATTTCACCTGGATTGTACTGTACAGCTTCTATTTTTCCTTCTATTGTGCATTAAAAAGGAAAAGGAAACAGAGCACTCGTCCAAAACACCAGCTGAGCCAATCCATTGCTCAGCAGTTGTAGAAAAATGCATAGAGCATGGCTGCGCTCAACGGTTGGAGATGTCTTAATGTAATCTCCAGAAGGGTTTCAGTTTCTGGATGAATTTCAAAGACTTAAAATTGAGGTATGAAGCATGCTGATTAGATGAAATTCCTAAACCACCAATTTCATCTAAGTTGTGTTGGTCTTTCAGAAACTGTCTGGATCAGCACGAGATATTTCAGATGATTTATTCAATTTTAGCACAATTCATTATTTGAATTAACGATTCAAACTAGCTTAGATGAATCTTGGCTCCAAAGGCTAGAGCGATGTAGCTTTACGTTACAAATATCATCACATACATAAATGAACTGTTTAATATAGTTGTTCTAACCTAGGCTTCCTGAGTCATTAAAACACACGAGTAGTCCCAAAAACCTCTTTTATTGCAACAGCTGTAAATTCTGTTCATTCACAGATGAGTCCCAATTAGTTATAAAAAGTCCTTCAGGAGAAGTCCTTCGGGATAATCACCCACCTTTATCTCCCTTGACAGGCTGCCAAAGACCTAATTGGCAAAGCCACATGGAGTCCAGAATCAAACAGAGCTTCAGGCTTTAAGCTGAACCGAATGAACAAATGTTGCTTCCTGCAAAGGCCCACGTGCCTTTGCTCCTCTTTTAAGTCTTATGGGAGGGGCCAATCATCTCCCAGCCCTACTCTCGGGTCGTCCCTTTTGTTTTAGCTGTTCTTGCCTTCTGGCAGCTCTGCGCATGTG
This sequence comes from Ptyas mucosa, assembly GCA_012654045.1. Lineage (NCBI taxonomy): Eukaryota > Metazoa > Chordata > Lepidosauria > Squamata > Colubridae > Ptyas > Ptyas mucosa. Next base: position 969,174 of record WNWU01000048.1, on the reverse strand, counting down.
CTCACTGGGAACAGGCTCCCCCTGTTTCTCTGCGTCTCTCATGTCCGACTCTGGAGGCTCCGGAGTCCGCACATAACTCCCAGATGGCTCTTTCTCTGCCTCCAACGCAGAGCCCTCGTCTGAGCTTCCCCAGGCTCCAGGACTGGCCCATGGTCCTCCCCAGCCTCCTCACTGTCCGACTCTGCTGCCAGCTTCGCAGGCTGCTGGCGGACCACAACACTAGCTGGTATTTTTCGTTCTTATGCATGGTTGTGTGAATGAAGTACCTTATTTTTCTGGGCACAGATTCCAGCTTCTTTACATTGTTAACCATTTCTAGTTCTTTAAAAGATGTTATTATACAGGTTGTCCTTGACTTACGACCACAATTGAGATCAAAATTTCTGTTGCTAAGAGAAACATTTGTTAAGTGAGTTTTGTCCCATTTCATGATCTTTCTGGCCACAGTTGTTAAGTGAATCCCTGCTGTTATTAAATTAGTAACACGGTTGTTAAGTGAATCTGGCTTCCCCATAGTTTTTGCTTGTCAGAAGTTTGCAAAAGAGGATCACATGACCCAGGGACACTGTAACTGTCCTAAATATGAACCAGCTGTCAAGTATCTGAATTTTGATCATATGGCTGTGGGGATGCTGCAATGGTCATAAACAGTGGTGAAATCCTATTGATTCTATGGGCGTGGCTTAGTGGGCATGGTGTGGCTTGGTGGGCATAGGGGAAGGATACTGCAAAATCCCCATTCCCACCCCACTCTGGGCCCAGTCAGAGGTGGTATTTACTGGCTCTCCGAACTGCTCAAAATTTCCTCTACCAGTTCTCCAGAACCTGTCAGAACCTGCTGGATTTCATCCTGGTCATAAGTATGAAACATAGCCATAAGTCCTTTTTTCAGTGCTGTAGTAACTTCAAACTGTCACTAAATGAATTGTTGTAAGTAAGACACTTCTTAAAGATGGATGTTATCAAAATATCTAGGGACACTTATCATTTATCCTTTCCTTGCAACTTCATTAGCTGTCATGTGGTTAAGCCGGAATGTATATTTAGCTGTTTCATATATTTTTTTGTACCTGTATACAATTAATTCTGACCTCATTTTTCAGACACCTAGCTGTAAGCATTCTGTCATCTTTCATATATTCATTTTGCACATGGTAAGATACACAACGTATTAACAGAAATTTATCTTCCTGCTCAATAAACAGCTGAATGCTATCTTGGATTAGATTGCGAAGTCTGTACGTAGTGATGTACTCGTGGTTTTTCAAGCTGCTGCAAATTTCTAAATAGACTGAGGGAAAGACCTTAGCTATATTCTTTCTCTATGATTGTCAGCAGTTAGCAGTCACAGAGGGTGAAGCAATGAAGTCAATTCAGATTAAATAAGTGGCAGTGGTTGGTTTCAAAAATTTTTACTACCGGTTCTGTGGGTGTGGCTTGGTGGGCATGGCAGGGGAAGGATACTGCAAAATCTCCATTTCTTCCCGATCAGCTGGGACCTGGGAGGCAGAGAATCGATGGAGGCAGGGCCAATCAGAACGTTTACTACCGGTTCTCCAAACTACTCAAAATTTCCGCTACCGGTTCTCCAGAATTGGTCAGAACCTGCTGAAATCCACCTTTGATAAGTGGGATCATTTTTCATTTATTTCATTACCAGGGAAGGGTTTCATTGCAGCTTTGCACATTATAAAATGAGAAATACTGCTGTTAATATTCAGCTGTAAAAAAAATTGGCCAAGCCACTGAAAAACCTTTTAAAAAAATACTATTAAAAAGGTTCATGTGGCCATGCTGCACTGAATTAGTTGACTTCAATCCACTATGTATATAGTAATAAAGAGTTCTACAATGTGTAAAATACTTGTACAGTAAAATAAATATAATTTGTGTAACAGAACAGCCAGTTGTTCTCCTTTGTAGACTATGGCTTACTGATCTGCATCTGGCCATCCTCCAATGCCCTAGAACCAGTGGTGGGTTCCTCCCGGTTCAGCCGAGCCGGTAGTGGTGACAATATGACGTCAACGAACCGGTTCTGCCCCCACTCCCACCCCTCCACCACCCCTGCATTATTCTTACCTTTTATTTGGCCCCAACCCCAATCTATTGCTGCCTCCTGAGTCCCAGCTATCGGCTAGAGGGAAAAAAAACTGTTTAAACTCTTCCCGTGGGGCTTCAAAGGGCTGCCCTACAGCTGATCAGTGGTAAAAGAAAACAAATGAGTAGATCAGTGCCTGCAAAAATAAATGGGTAGACCAGTGCCTCCAAAAACAATATGAGTAGACCGGTATAGCTCTGCAAGCAATTAAAAGCTTGGTAGACCAGTACCTCTGCTAAATCCTAAAGAATTGTCACATGATCATCAAGCCACCCCCACAAAATAAGCCACACCCACAGAACCGGTAGTAAAAAAAAATTAGAACCCACCCCTGCCTAGAACAAATTTAGCATATATGGGCATAAAACATTATAGGGAGGATATTTAAAGAAATTTTTCAGAGAATGACATTGGATAGCTACAGAACTCATTGAATTCAACTCAGTGTTCTAAGGTTAGAAGGCATATTCCTTTTCATTGACATTATGAGGGGTCAAATTGTTGGGCATTGGGCTATCAGATCATGGGTCATTGGGCCCATCTAGAACAAGGTTTTTCATGGGACTTAATAAGTTCCCAGGACAGACTAAATGGGAAGGAAAAAAAATACACACCAACAGCCAGTTGGTATGTGTACAGTAAATAGAACTTTACTTTTGGTCAAATTTCTGGGGGAAATTAAGTAACGCTTTCAGCAGCCTGGAAAAGTTTGAAAACCCCTATGCCACAAATCTGTCAGGAATTTGTAAAGTTATTTTAAAAAAGCTACCTATCACTTTGTTATTCTGTTTACATTTATGATACCGTGTGAAATTATCCCTGCTTCTATTTTCCTAAAAATTCTATCTAAGTTAACTCAAGTTAATTGATATAAAGCTTTGTTAAAGCTCTTTTATGGCTGAACAAGACTTTAAACTTGAAAAATCTTCCCACCTATAAAGATGCAACATCCCAATGATTCCCAGAGTGAAAAGGTGAGAAAAATAATATTCAGAATTAGATTAAGAGTAACAAAAGGTAAGGGGTGCACGCACATGTGGGAGGATGGCGTGCATGCATGGGGGGAGGGCACATACGCGGGGCCGATGCATGAATTGCATTGGGAGTTCAGGCGCATATGCACTTTGAGCACTTGGTCCGGAAAAGGTTAGACATCACTGCTATATATGAACTATTAGGGTTGATGGACTTTTGTCCAATTCCTGAACGTTCTCTTCTATTCTGCTTTTTCTATTCCATTATTTTATTCAATCGAGACCGACTTCTGCCACCAATAGCCTCCCACCGGCCAGTTCACTCACACAGAGAGGGTCTCCTCAGGGTGCCATCGGCCAAGTTATGCCGGGTGGCGACACCCAGGGGGAGGGCCTTCTCTGTGGGAGCCCCCAGCCCTGTGGAATGAACTGCCCCTGGAAATGCGTAAGATCTGCGACCTCTGGGTATTTCGCTGTGCCCTTAAGACCCTGTTGTTCCGCCAGGCCGGGCTATCAATGTAATAATTTTAAATCGGGTGTACTAAATTTTGGGGGGGTCTTAAACTGAGCCGAAATTATTTAATAATTTTAATTATTTTAATTGATGTTTTGTCTTGTGCTTTTAATAGGCTATACACCGCCCTGAGTCCTTCGGGAGAAGGGCGGTATAGAAATAAAATTATAATTATAATTATAATTATTAATTGTTTTCCTGCTCCCTGTTTCCAGGTATTCACTACAAAAAAAGAAAAAATCCCTCCAGAACATGGATTTACCTCTTGGGGTTTCTTTTCTCTCCTCATTATTCCTATTCTTGGTCTCTTGTTAAATTATTTATTTATTTATATTTTGTATTTCATGATACCACCCATCTCCCGCAAAGTTAGACACTTCTTCTTCTTAGAGAGGGATCCCAAAGTATCTGGAAACAATTATCATTTATCCTCACCTTGCAACTCCATTAGCCATCATGTGGTTAAGCTGGATGTATATTTAGCTTTTTCGGTATTTCTGGCTAAACCAATCTCATCTACCTTTCAATAATTTATGTTGCTGTTATCCAAATCCTTTCTATCCTCCTGACCTCTTTATAGTACTGAAGAGCCTAAAACTGTATGATGAGGTAGGAATCCATCTATGCTTAATAACTTGGTATCCTCTGGATGTTGGGCTTAAGGTTAGGGTTATATCTTTTAACTATCCTTGAATAAACTTTGGGATGTCTGTAAGGTAAAAAATGATGATACAAAGGGATGTTTCTAGTCAAGTAGGGTTAGAGTAAAAGATGCTGAGCTTGTTGATCAGAAGGTCGGCAGTTCAGCGGTTCGAATCCCTAGTGCCGCATAACGGAGTGAACGCCCGTTACTTGTCCCAGCTTCTGCCAAGCTAGCAGTTTGAAAGGACGTAAAAAATGCAAGTAGAAAAATAGGAACAACTTTGGTGGGAAGGTAACTGCGTTCCATGCGCCTTTGGCATTTAGTCATGCTGGCCACATGACCATGGAGACGTCTTCGGACAGCGCTGGCTTTTCGACTTAGAAACGGAGATGAGCACCACCCCTAGAGCTGGAAACAACTAGCACGCATGTGCGGGGAAACCTTTAGCTTTACATTTTAGAAATCATACTGTTTACCCATATTTTAACTTTATCTTATTCAACAATTTATTTTCCATCATATGTAAATAGTAAGAAAGGATCGCTTCGAAGTAGCTGTAGGGAAAAGGGATATGTATATAAATGTTGTGTGTTTGTGTCTTGTTTTTAATGTTTTCAAAAATAAAAAACTTTTTAAAAGAAAGAAATCATACTGGCTGGGAAATTCTGGGAGTTGCAGTCCACACAACTCAAAGTTGCAAAATACTGCAATACGCAATTACTAGTATGAAATAATATGTTTATCAAGAATCTTTACTTGATTACCACTGAATTTATTTATACTATCCTGTCATAAACGGAAGTACAACTTGAAAACTGCTGTAACTTAGTACTATACCTGATAGAATAAGATTGAGAACTTTGCTTCTCTGGGCCGAACCTTTATTACTGAGAAGAATGCAAACAATGGTAAAGATATGGAACTTGTCAAATTACAAGAGGTGGGATATGGATTGTAAGGAATGGAAAGAATCCAGGGCAGAGTTGCTTATATCATGATGTATTCTACAACTCCTCTACCACTGAGATGCAGTTTGTTGTAAAGCTTTCATCTTTCAGGTTTAAATAATTGAATTTAATCTTTCATTTATGTATAAATAACATTTATATTGACAGACCTGAATACTGGCAATTTTAATAAGTGACAATACTGAATATTGACAGACTTAAACACTGGGCCCTATCCAGTGGTGGGATTCAAATAATTTAACAACCGATTCTCTGCCCTAATGATTTCTTCCAACAACCAGTTCATCAACCTGCTCAGAAAGTTAACAACCGGTTCTCCCGAAGTGGTGCGAACTGGCTGAATCCCACCACTGGCCCTATCTAACAAAATGACATTCAACCTAGATAAAAGTAAAGTTTTCCACATAGGCAAGGAAAAACAGATGTATATGTCAGAGGTGGTATTCATTTACCTGCGCTACCAGTTTGCAAATGTGAGTTCATGTACCTCCTCCACCCATGCACAGAGCCTTCTGCGCATGTGCAGAGGGTCAAAAACGGGACATGATGACGTCCGGGTGGGTGGGCAGAGCCTCCTTCCCCCGGCACTACTGGATCATGCGATCCGGATAGAACCGGCTGAATTTCACCCCTGGTACATGTACAGATTAGGTGAAAGTTGGCTCAATAGCAGTAATTGTGAGAGGGATCTTGGAGTCCTAGTGCACAATCACTTAAATATGAGCCAGTAGTGTCCGGCGGCAGCCAAAAAAAGCCAATGCAATCCTAGACTGCATTAATGGAGGAATAGAATCAATTCTAGATAGAAGTTCTAATCTCTCTTTTCAAAGCCTTAGTAAGACCACACTTAGATTACTGCATCAAGCTTTGGTTGCCACAGTATAAAAAAAAAGATTTGAGACTCTGCAGAGAAGAGCAACAAGAATTATTAAGGGGCTGAGAACTAAAACATATGAAAAATGGATACAGGAATTGGGTATCTCTAGTCTAATGAAAAGAAGGACTAGGGGAGACATGATAGCAGTATTCTAATATTTGAGAATCCTACAAAGACGGATCAAACTATTTCCCCACACACTAGAAGGCAAGAAAAGAAACAATGGATAGAAATTATCTAAGGAGAAGAGCAAGCTAGAATTAAGGAGAAATTTCCTAATGATGAGAGCAATCAACCAATGGAACAGCTTGCCTTCAGAAGTTGTGGGTGCTCCATCACTGGAGACTTTCAAAAAGGCCCTCTGAAATGGTATAAGGCCTCCTGTTCAAGCAGGGGGTTCAACTTGAAGACCTCCATAGTCCCTTCCAACTCTATTATTCTATGTCCTATGTTCTATAATTGAATATAGATCAATATTCATAGACTATATTGTTGTTGATAGTTGCGAAGTCGTGTCCGACCCATCGCAACCCCATGGACAACGTTCCTCCAGGCCTTCCTGTCCTCTACCATCCTCTGGAGTCCATTTAAGCTCACGCCGACTGCTTCAGTGACTCCATCCAGCCACCTCATTCTCTGTCATCCCCTTCTTCTTTTGCCCTCAATCTTTCTCAGCATTAGGCTCTTCTCCAGTGAGTCTATATTAGACTACATAAGAAACGATTGTTTGCTCTTGTAAGGGCTGGATTTTAGGATAACTTGAAAAATTCTCTAATATGCTTTCATGTGGGGAAAAACATGAGATTTTGTGCCTAGATTTTTTATGACAATTGTACATGCAATTTCTACCTTTTTTCCCCCCCCTGTATGGAAGCACTGTCAGTGTTTTAAAGTCATAATATCTGAAGCAGCTTGAATTTATCTTCATAGAAACAATGGTTGGATGTATTCCATGAATGTTTGGTACATCATTGTTTACAGGGACTTTATTGTGGGTTGCATAAGTATGTTTTTAGCTAATGCGATAATTGCTTTAGTCATTTTGGGATAACTGTGTCTGACTTTTAATGAGTCAGCTTCAATCCTTGCTGGAATAAACTGACATGAAAATGGAAAGGGTGGGAAATTGTTTATCTTTAGCACAAGTTGTAATTTGTAAGCAGTTATTACAAATTTTTGTTGGAAAAACTGGAAGGGTAAAAGACTAATAACAAAACAGATGAACATTTAGTGTTCATCTAATATATCTTATATTCATCTTATATTCATCTAATATAACTCCAAATGCAAACTGTATACCATCTTATCAAACAGCTTTCGTTAAGACAACTTCCCTTGGAACTCCGATTAGCGCCTGACCTTCGCACCTTCCGCCGTGAATTAAAAACTTGGTTGTTTAATTCCCTTGACCTGGACTGATAATGGGGTTTTAAGGGTTAATTTTAAATCTTTTAAATTTTAGACTTTATTTTATATTGTGGCTTGTTTTTATTATTGTGAGCCGCCCTGAGTCCATTGTGAGATAGGGCGGCATATAAGCCGAATAAAATAAATAAATAAATAAATAAATAAATAAATAAATAAATAAATAAATAAATAGCTTGATTTTTTTGGTTTCCATGATGGAATATTTTGAAGTACAGTGAGTTTGCATTCTTAACAGCTCCTTCATCCTCCTGCTGTGGCTCCTTGTCGCTGGTCGGCTCCACAATTGATAGGGCTTTTGGTTAGGACAGGGAGAGGAAAAAGGACGCCATGCTAAGAGGAGATTCTATGGTGGGGGAACTGGACTTCCGGTCGGTTCCAGAACTCAACGGGGGGCTTCCGGTTAGGACCTTTGTGGCTCTTTGAGTGTTTAAGGTTGCCGACTCCTGGTTTATGGGAATAGCTTTCAAGACCCATTGAAGAATTCCAGAAATTATAACCAGAAAACCACTTGAGGGATGCAGGCTGTGAAATTTGAGATGGTTGCATTATCCCCTGCCTGGAACTCAACGGGTCTATTTTAAAACTGCTTTTGTTGATCACCGCTGTCTGATTCCACGGAAGTCAGCTCTGGTCCACATTGGTTCAGATGAATGGAGTTTTAATAATTCTTCCTGTTTCTAGGACCTTGTCTGGAACCATGGCACAGTTTTCACTACATGTCTTATTTCCTCTTGCTAATGCAGGGGTCTTCAACCTTGGCCACTTACTTGAAGCCTGGTGGCAAAAGCTGGCTAGGGAATTCTGGGAGTTGAAGTCCACCAGGCTTCAAGTGGCCAAGGTTGGAGACCCCTGCGCTAATACATACAACTTCAAAAGTGACTACTAATTCTATAAGGATAGCTTATGGCTGATGACTTGAAAGCAGCAGGTGAAGCCAGGAGCCAGATGGCTAGATGGCTCAGTGGCTAAGACACTGAGCTTGTTGATCAGAAAGATCAGCAGTTCAGCAGTTCGAATCCCTAGTACAGGCCTCCTGCATGAGCAGGGGGTTGGACTAGATACCTCCAAGGTCCCTTCCAACACTGTTACCCAAAGTCTGCAGATGCAGGCTGGCATTTTATGCCTGTTCCCTCCGACCATGAAGGAGTAAGTAAGATGCCTGTTTTCAACGCAGAGTTGATACCTGACCGGTTTTCTTTTGCGTGTTTGTGGTGCTAGTCTTGCTTAGGCCTGAGAAGGTGACTTTCGTTTCACCTTTACCTAAGGAGTCAACGGTGCTTGTTACTCATTCTGTGTATCAGATTCGGATTCAGGCAGCGATCCAGAAGGGCACTTAAGATACAGGCCACATTTTTTTTCTTCCAATGATGTGGATTTGGTTGTGGTGGCGGTGATGGTTTAAATAATTGGAGCTCATCTTTCTCCTTGTCAATGTGTTGAACCGGCACTATAATGCACAATCCATAACAAGCAGATTGTGCTCTTTTGCTCCTGCTGCCTTGGCATTTTTGGGAAGAATGTGTACTCGTAATGGGATAAAAGATACCATTGGGATTTAGCAGACAAAAGGCAATTTTCTTCCTTGTCCAGGTGGAGCGTACGAAGTGGATTGAGAGAGTGAACTTTTTGCCAAGAGAAGTGAGGCTGTCTGAAGACAGCAGAAAGCTTTGAAAGCGGAAAACAAACCGCAGCTTAAATAACAGGCTTACAGCCCACCACAAGCAACTGCGAAATGGAATAATCTCAGCATTGTTATTTTGCAGAGTAATTGTCTGTATTCAGCCCCAAAGAGACAGATAATCTCTAGCGTTTGCAAGGAAGAGAAATAAAGCCTTAACTGTGCGTCATGCACAAGGATCTGTGCAATACCCAGGGATTCCCATTCTTGGGAATAGGAGCACATTCCTAAAGAGGCAGCATGTTGCTGCAGGGACAGGAGAAGGGAAAAAATACGAGTGGCATAAACACTTCGCTTCTTTGCAAGGGTTTATGAAATTTGAAAGACGAGCCAACTCCAAAGAATGACGGATTCAGTGTAAATATCTTGAGAGTTCTGATTGCTGAATGAATGTGGGCAAGGAAAAGAGGAAAGGGCCTGCTGTGGTTTTTCAGAGAAATCTGAAAGTATCACAGCATATCTCTCTCTCTCTCTCTCTCTCTCTCTCTCTCTCCCTCTCTCTCTTCTCATCTCCATTTTTAAGTCAAAGAGTCTGATGACAATTCTGTGGTCATGTGGCCGGCATGACTAAACACAGAAAGCGCACAGAACGCTGTTGCCTTCCCACCAAAGGTGGTCTCTATTTTTCTACTTGCATTTTTTACATGCTTTCGAACTGCTAGGTTGGCAGAAGCTGGGGCAAGTAAGGGGAGCTCACTCTGTTATGCGGCGCTAGGGATTCGAACCGCTGAACTGCCGACCTTTCTGATCGACAAGCTCAGTCTCTTAAGCCACTATATAGCCATGTATATAGGTTTTTTTAGTGCTGCTACAAGGTATTGGTGGCAAAAAAAACCCCCAGAAGTTTTGGTTGCATGGTACATTTATCTCATATTTCATAATTAGAAAGCTTCTGCTTTGTATACTCTCACACAACCGAGGTTAGAATCAGATGATTTCCTATTCAAAATGACAAAAATATATTTTTCCTGACCTTCACAGCAGAGGTGGGTTTCTGCAGGTTCTGACCAGTTCTGGAGAACCGGTAGCGGAAATTTTGAGTAGTTCGGAGAACCGGTAAATATCACCTCTGACTGGCTTTTTATATAAAAACTGACTTTTTATATAAAAGACAAACATCGAAATATATAAATTTAAAGAAAGAAAAAAGGTTTATAAAGTGAAGAAAGCAATATAGCTGAAGAAAGAAAAGGATAATTAAAGAAGTGACTTCTGATCTTCTTTGTGATTGTTACCAGTAAAGAAAATCCTTCTTCCTCCCTCCCTCAAGTTACATTACAGAGATCGCTTCTGCCCTTTATTCAACTCCTTTTTCAATCAGCAAATCCGCAAATCATCATTTTACTTTATTCCGTTTCCAGCAAAAGTTCATAAAACGTGTTTTATAGATCTAGTGTTCTATAAAAATATTCATTAGGATCAACAAATGAAATATTCCTCTTCTCTTCTCTTCTCTTTTCTTCTCTTCTCTTCTCTCTCTCTCTCTGTCTCTCTGTTTCTCTCTCTGTGTCTCCCTCTCTCTCTCATATGACATGCATATCATTTTTACTGAGTTTAAAATTTCAGATGCAGAAAAGTTTTCCTTTTGAAAAAAGCAACCAACTTAAAAATGGAAGGAGAATATCTGAAGACACGAAGAAATTGTTTACAACTTGTTCCTTATTTTCGCTCCTAAGCCCCCCCCCACAACCTATATATTTTGTCACCGAGCAAGGTTCACTGTCTGTGCAAACGTCAGGTTTCTGTTTAGCCCCTGGCAGATAAGCAAACCTTTGCTCATTCTAACAGAGAATTTGGCTCTGGAATGTGTGAAGTAATCATTAGTGGAACATTTGAGTCTTTGGACTGCATTTAATTGATTGTTAATCATGAGTACACAACCACTGAGCATGTTCAGAAGGAAGCTCAGTGCTTCCTCTTTGCATTAATGCTGTCCCTCTTTATCAAATCCAGGAATCGACTGAAAAAATTCCATATAATATTTGCACAATAATTTTAGCCCCAACCATCACAACTTTTCACCAATTCGTGCTAAATTAAAGCTACCTGTCTTATACATTATCAAAACTCTGGTGCACCTGGCTCTGAAGCTGGAAAGCACACTTCCCAATTGTTTCTTTTCTCAGTTTCAGATGGCAGAGCTGGGCTATGGGCCATGAGGTAACAGTGATTGTTGTCTGAATACTCTTGTTAAATACTGCCATATAATCAGTCCACAATAACTTTTCACATGCCACTGAGCTGACATTGCCTATAGAGTCCTATAGATGGGTCAGCCATTCACTGTTTGCTTTGGTATTTCTCAAAATAACAGAATAACAGCGTTGGAAGGGACCTTGGAAGTCTTCTATCCTAACCCCCTGATCAAGCAGGACACCATATACCAGGACTGTCAAACTCTAGGCCCATAGGCTGGATGTGTAAGGTGCTGGCCACGCCCATGCCGGGTTTAGCGAAGAGGGGAAACGTCCCGATACGTCACGTGATGCAGCCATGACAACGTGAGTTTGACACCCCTGCCATATACCATTTCAAACAACTGGTTGTCCAATCTCTTCTTAAAAGCCTACAGTGTTGGAGCACCCACAACTTCTGAAGGCAAGCTGCTTCACCGGTTGATTGTTCTTACTGACAGGAAATTTCTCCTTAGTTCTAGGTTGCTTCTCTCTTTGTTCAGTTTCCATCCTTTGCTTCTTGCCCTGCCTTCTGGTGGTTTGGAAAATAGGTTGACCCTTCTTTGTGGAAGGCCCTCAAGTATTGGAACACTGCTATCATGCCACCACTCGTTCTTCTTTTCAGTAGACTAGACATGCCCTATTTATTTATTTATTTATTTATTTATTTATTTATTTATTAGTTCGATTTATATGCCTCCCTTCTCCAGAGACTCAGGGAGGCTTACAATGCATTCAGCAATAGCCTTCATACTTTTGTATATACCTGCTTAGTAGGGCTTTTTGCCCCCCCCCCCCAGGAGCGGTGTTCTATTTTATACAAAGTCAGCTTATTGCCCCCACAAATTGGGTCCTCATTTTACCTACCTTGAAATGATGGAAGGCTGAGTCAACCTTGAGCCTGGTGAGAATTGAACTCGCAGTAATTGCAGGCAGCTAAGTGCTACTTTAACAGCAGTTTAGTCTGCTGCGCCACCAAGGCTCCTTACGGAGCCTTGCATTCCTGCAACCGTTCTTCATATGTTTTAACCTTCATTCCCCCCAACCCCCCAATCATCTTTGTCACTCTTCTCTGCACTCTTTTCAGAGTCTATACATCTTTTTTTATATTGCCGTGACCAAAATTGGGTGCAATATTCCAAGTGTGGTCTTACCAAGGCGTTATAAATTGATAGCATCACTTTTCGTGATCTTGATTCTATCCCTCTCTTAATGCAATCTAGGATTGTGTTGGCTTTTTTGGCAGCTAAAGCACATCGCTGGCTCATATTTAAGTTAACAGTTAACAGTAACAGAGTTGGAAGGGACCTTGGAGGTCATCTAGTCCAACCCCCTGCTCCCGCAGGAGACCTGTACTAGGGATTCGAACCGCCGAACTGCCGACCTTTCTGATCAACCAGCTCAGTGTCTTAGCCACTGAGCCACCTAGTCAGGCGATTGTCCACCAGGATTCCAAGATCCTTTTCGCAGTTGTTGCTGTTTCACCTAATCTGTGCCATAGTTTGTACCATAGTCTGAATAAGTATTGAATATCTATATGTTGGGAAAAGAAGTCATCAGTAATATCACTCTGGATATCCATAAGTTAAAGTTGTACAGACCAGCTGTCCAGATTCCTGGTGATGTGTCACCGTCTTAGAAATGAAGTATGCATGAAGTACTGCAAATCATTCTTTCCTCTCACAGAAGGAGCTGAAGAATGAAGCCTAGCTCTTTTGAGGGTCCATTGATAGCATGTGTGAGGGAGGGAGGGAGGGAGGGAAGGAGGGGGGAGGGAGAAAGGAGAGAGAAATGACGGGAAGCAAAACAAACATGCCATATCAGGAAAAAGGCAGCTTTGCAATTTGGGGCTGGGGGCTGGGGTTGCTCTGTTTCAGCGCCTGTCTCTTCTTTAAAAAACGAAAAGAAAAAAAATCACCAAATGTCAGCACAGCAAAGGCACGCTGTTTTTGGGGAAAGGGTCATGTGTGAATGGAGGAGAGAATCTAGTGTTTTACTTCATGGAACCAGCAAGCCTTAAGTCGATTGCGATTCTCCGTGCTTGGGGCTCCAGATCTAAACGAGAAGCTCATTGATAAGCCTTTCCAGATGTGACGGGCAGCAGCCTTAAGCTTGGCAGCCTGCCAACAGATTGCCTGCAGTCTCTCTGCTTCTCTGTATCTGCAGTGAGGAGAGCCGCAATGCTCGAGCCTTGAAAGAAAACACAGCTGACGGCAAACCTCTCCCCATGTCATGAACTCACACCTCAGACAGAAATTATCCAACAAACAACAGCACCACCAACAAATACCTTTCTCACAAGGCCTGGCTTGTTTTAGTATTGTGGATGTGAGGTTTTTTTTTTCCCCTGTCTGGCATTATGGATCACCACGCAGCAAGACCCCCTTTGAGAAGATCCTTCAGTGATCATATCAAGAACTCTACTGCTAGAGCCTTGGATACTATCTGGAAGAGCACCAGAGACCGACGTCTGGCAGGTGAGGAGGTGGTTGGAAACTGGTTTTCTTTACACTGAGGGAATTGTGTCCCTTAGTAATAGTAAGAGTTGCAACTGGACAGAAGTGAGAAGATGCTGATCCTGGCAGTTTCTCCTTTACCCTCCTGCGTCCAAACATTCGGGATTGTGGTTTATCTGTGCAAGATTCAGTAGTTGTGGGCTTGTAAAAAAAAAATGCTTTCTTGAAAATAAGAAAAAGTATTAGTAAAGAATCCCACGTCTTATGCCCTCGGATTTTGTCCTAGCATTTATTTATTTATTTATTTATTTATTTATTTTCATTGCAAAGAAAACAAATCCCATGTACCTTAAACTGAAATTGCTTGCTTCGTTGGATTGCCTTAAGAATGGTTGTCCCTTGCCAATAGTGAGATAAAAGTCTCTGGGCAGAGTATTTTGAGACTGGGGGCTCGTTTCTCCCCCCCCCCCATGACAAGGCTGCTTTGCAGTCCAAACACATGTCCTTGATGACACTAGCAGACACTTAATATGCAAATTAAATTGTGTTGACAACCTCTTGACGTTGTTGGTGGGATTTGAGACCAAAATCCAGAAGAAAATCCAGAAAAGTCAAAAGTTTTCCTTATCTCATTGCTACTATCTAGTGGTCATCCGGTAGTTTGCGACCCAGATCTAATAGCATTAGGAGATGACATGTTATTTGGATATTATATTGTCAAGATTTTTTTAGGCAGAAAAGCTGAGAAATTATTCCTGATACAAGACAGCAAGTTGAATGTTATAAAGAAAATGTGAATTCTCTTTAATTTCAACCAAATAGAGACAAGCCAACAAGGCAAACTCTTTTTATAGTTGTGCTAGTTTCCTACTGAACTAGATTTTTCTCCTACAACTTGTTTATAAGTATTCAGTCAGTAACTAGTATGACTAAATACTTCCTCCTCCTCCTTCCCTCCCTCCCTCCCTCCCAATATTCCAGCATCATTTTAAGCTGCTAACTAATTTCCATGTTATATTTAAAATGAATGGAATAATTACTGTAGGTTTAAACTTCTGAAGTAATTCTAAGAGGACATACCTATCTATGCTGGCTTATTTAAAAGTAAATTTCAGGGTGCCTATAAACTTTCCTCTATAGCAGTGATGGCTAACCATTTTTTTCCTCAGGTGCCGAAAGTGTGCCCACACTCATAATGCAATGCCCCCAGCATGCCCCGCCCCCCTGAGCATGCATGCGCGACCCCCCACACTCCCTCACCTCCACACATGTGCGTGCTCCCTCCGTGCTTCCCTGCCCCTGCGCATGTGTGCATGCCCTCCGTGCCCCGTTTTGGGCCTAGCAGGCCTCCCTGAAGCCTCCTGGGACCAAAATCGGGCCACAGGGGGGGGTCACATAACCACCCTCCACCCCGCATTCGTGTGTGACACTTCCCCATCCCCCTATGCATGTACACACGACCCCCCCTGCCCCCACGCATGTGCGCGCATCTCCGCAGAGACCCAAAAATCAGCTGGCCGGCGGGAGGAGGCACGCGTGCTTGCACAGTGGAGCTGACCTAGGGTGACGGCTCACGTACCCGCAGAGACGGTTCCCTGTGCTACCTGTGGCACAGGTGCCATAGATTCGCCACCATGGCTCTATAGGAACAGTAGATGTATACCAGAAGTCAGTCTGAATTTGCTGAAATATAAGCCTCTGTAGAAAAGAGGATAGAATTGGGATGGATTGTGGATGGATTGTGATAATATGTTGACTAAGAGAGTTCAATGCATTATGAGTATATTTCTTTTCAGAGACATGGGGTGTCTTGCTGGGCATCTGCCAAACATTGAAACTTATAAATTGGCAAGGGGGAGAAGGCCGAGAAGCCTATCTTTCTTTGGGAGCCATATTTCCTTGGGAGTAATTTACTAGCATGCCATAAGTGGGAAGGGTCAGGAGGAGTTATGAGCAAGGTATCCCTTCTTCTTTTACTATCACTCCCCTTTTTTTCCCTTTCTTTTTGCCACCTCCCCCCTTTTCCTTCCCACCCATCATGTTTTCAGGGAGGCATCGTTTACTCTTGCCAAACCTCTGATCTTATTGCTTATAGAAATTAGGTCTGTAGTTTGTTTCATGTGAGCCCACTCTTGGTCTTCTAAAATAAATGTTTTGTTCTATAATCAACTTATAATTCTATGAAGCAGGGTTGGCGGTTTAAGAATCTGTAACAAAGGAGTCTCCATATCCTTTCAAATTCAGATCTTTGTGCTGTTGTGGCAGACAGAAATGATGACAGTGAAATTTTTATTTATTTTTATTTTATTTATTAAATTTGTATGCCGTTTCTCTGTTGATTTTACTTTGTTGCTAAGCCAGGAGTTACGTACTGTAGATGAGATGGGTGTTCCTACGAATAAAATAAATCATCATATCATTTTGAGAATACGGTTTAATTCCTTTCTAGAAGCAGGAAAGGTTGGAGTTCCATTTTCACATATTCTCTAATTTTTGTACAATTTAACAGCTGATTAATTATATGACCTTTTGTGCTGCAATTCCTGGCGTCCATTGCTATTGTCCATAATGGAGGGTGGTGCTGAGAATTCATACCAGTGGTGGGATTCTACCAGTTCTACCCGGTTCGGGCAAATCGGTAGCAGCGGTAGTTGGAGGCTCCCCCCCACCCGGACGTCACCATGGATGCTCTGCACATGCACAGAGGTTGCGCGTGCGAGCGATGGAGAAGAGGAAGATCCGTCATACCGCAAGACTGAAAATCTGAGACTTGTGGGAGCTGGGTGGAAAGTAGTTAGATTTTGTTGTTATTCAATTTGTCCCGCTGGTTTTGAAAGCTATATAGGCTGCTCTGAAATGCTTTCATTTGTTTGGCAACAAGTATATCAATAAACTCAATAAAGCCATGGGATTTCATGGCAGACAATCAGCCAGCTGGGATTTCTGTCTGCTTGCTTCCTTAATATGTTTCATATCATAGAACATAGAATTGTTATTCTAAGTTGGAAGGGACCTCTAGTCCAGCCCCCAGCCCGAGCAGGAGACCCTATACCAGTTCAGACAGTCCAGTCTCATCTTAAAAGTCTCCAGTGATAGAGCACCCACAACTTCTGAAGGCAAACTGTTCCCCTGGTTAATTGTTCTCAGAAGAAAATATAAAAAGAGAAAGATATAAAGAAATAGTTTCCCATATCCTTTATAACAGTTATAAGTACAATGGTATTTTTAACCTCTACGGTTACATCATAACACTCTTCTTTCTTTCTATAGTCTCTCCTGTCCTGCCTCAAAATCACGATCATTGCATTTAGTTATTTGCAAAAAAAAAAACCCATCTCTCAATAACGGTTTCTAGCAGTGGTGGGTTTCTCCCAGTTTGGCCCGGTTCTCCCGAGCCGGTAGCGGTGACGATATGACATCACCAAACTGGTTCTGCCCCCCCCCTGCCCACCCAACCCCCGTGTTAGTCTTACCTTTTGTTTGGCCCCACCCCCAATCTATTGCGGCCTCCTGAGTCCCAGCTGATGGCTAGAGGGAAAAAATCTGTTTAAACTCTTGCCACAGGGCTTCAAAGGGCCGCCCTACAGCTGATCAGTGTTAAAAGAAAACAAATGAGTAGACCAGTGCCTGCAAAAATACATGAGTAGATCAATGCCTGCAAAAATACATGAGTAGATCAGTGCCTGCAAAAATAAATGGGTAGACCAGTGCCTGCAAAAAATAAATGGGTAGATCGGTACAGCTCTGCAAGCAGTTAAAAGCCTGATAGACCAGTACCTCTGCTAAATCCTAAAGAATTGTCACATTCTGTCAAGCCACGCCCACAAAATAAGCCACACCCACAGAACCGGTAGTAAAAAAATTTAGAACCCACCCCTGGTTTCTAGTCACCAATAAACATAGACATTGTCCTTTCTCTAATCAAAGTCATAAATGAACATGTGTATTAAACATTCTGCCTATGCTTGACTGAGGTCAATTCTTATGACTAAGTTAATGGAATAAAACATGGAGCACAGGGAATAGCAGACTATTCCGTAGACAATGATTAGGTCCATTTCTGCTTCTGTATCCACCTAGCTGGAGATCTTTCCAGGAGGTGCTTGAGTAAAAGCTGTTCACAGCTCAGTTTTATTGGCCACTGATGTCAGCAGCTCCCAGGAATATCTGCCCAAACTCCACAAACACTCTTTGCAAATCTTGTACCTTGCTTTTCCTCAGTTCTTTTGCAGAGAGGCATGTAAAGGTATGTGCAATCTGTACCTTTGAACCTTCCATGGCATACTTTTAAAACAAGGTAGGTGTTATCAAAGCAAAACAAGTGTCAATGTCTGCATATTTCTTCTTTCCCCCTTTAAAAAAAAAAGCCAACAACTTAGGCTGGAAAGTATTAGACTGCTTGTTACAGAGACTGCTACATTCCTAGAATGAAACCAGAGCCATCCTCCCAGGCTCCTTGGTGTACACTGATAAGGATGGACGTTTATATTCTTGATGGTAGACATTTACAATCAGTTACAGGGTTTTTTCTTTCTTTTTCTTTCAAAAAGCCTCCTCCCCTCAGAGACTAGATGTTGGAGGACTGTAAAAAAAAGCAGTGAGCATTGGATTTTCCAGAATCAGGCAAAGCTCTAAAGTTGACAGGTATAATAATATGCCTGGTTTTCATTTAGCAATATAGCCATCATTCATCGACCTGTGGCGGGCATCCAACCTAGTCTCTAAATTTTGTTTGAAATCTTATTTTAAAAGAGGGAAGGCTTTCAGTGGCCTCTGAAATTCTGGAAATGAAAATTAAAAAGAAAGAAACTGTATGCCTCCCTTTTTCTTTTCTTTTTTTTCTTTTTTTTTAAAAATAAATTTTATTAAGTTTTCCAAGTTGAAATCAACATAAGACAAAAACATGGATTACACATAAAAACAAAAATCATATATTCCCCTCCCTCCCTCCCCATTCATAACACTAAACATACAAACACATCTATCCCGGCAGATAATAGTCCTGCTCTCATTAATAAATAATTATGCCCACAACACAGAATAAAGTAAATAATCTCCAAATATGGTTTTCATACAACTATCTTTCAATCTAGTTAAATACATCTCTCCTCATATTGACTTAGGCCCTCACTTCATCTCAATCCTTTTATTCAACCACCGATACCAACTGTCCCAACTTTGAAAAAATTCAGAATCCTCTTTTTCTTTCAACCTATACGTCATTCTGTCCCCTTCAGCACACTCTAATACTTTATTTATAATTTGGGCACTAGCCGGTATCTCTTTTTTTCCCCACTGTTGGGCGAACACTATTCTAGCTGCAACTAAAATATGTAGAGTAAGATACCATTTTTTCTTACTCAGTCCCTCTGGGCGAATACCTAATAAATATATCTCAGGTTTCCATTGGAGGTCCACATTAGTAATTTTCTTAATCTAATTCCTAATCCTTCTCCAATACCTCTTTGCCATTATACAAGTCCACCATTGATGGAAATACGTCCCTCTGGTTTTCCCACATTTCCAACATAATTCTGATGCACCCGGAAACATTTTAGCAATTCTTGCTTGCTTCTAAAAAAAAAAAAAGCTCTGACTTTTAATTGTTTATTTTTATGCTTTTTTTAAAAGCATGTGGAGTTACCCAGTTTTTGTCCTCACTGCAAACTTGAGAAACAATAGGCTAGAACAGTCATTCATTCTGTTGCATGGTCAAATGGCAATTTGATTCAAGCTTGTCTAATTTAAGAGTTCAACTCCCACTGATTTTGTGACATTTACTGTATGTAAATCAGAGATGGGTTTCAGCAGGTTCTGACCAGTTCTGGAGAACCGGTAGCGGAAATTTTGAGTAGTTCGGAGAACCGGTAGTAAAAATTCTGACAGGCCCCAATCTATTCTCTGCCTCCGAGTCCCAGTTGATCGGGAGGAAATGGAGATTTTGCAGTTATCTTCCCCTAGATTGGGGAGGGAATGGAGATTTTATAGTATACTCCCCCTGGAGTGGGGTGGGAATGGAGATTTTACAGTATCCTTCCCCTGGCATGCCCACCAAGCCACGCCCACCAAGCTATGCCATGCCCACCAAGCCATGCCCACAGAACCGGTAGCAAACCTTTTTGAAACAGGCAACTCGGCTGGGATCGTCAGAGGCTTTGAAAAGCATTTTTTTTCTACAACTTCCTGAGCCGAAGAGGTTATTGAAAAAATGCTTTTCAAAGCCTCTGACGATCCCAGCTAAGCGGCACGATCATCAAAGGCTTTTCTTTTTACTTTTAAAAGCATTTTTTCTACAACCTCTTCGGCTGAAAAAATGCTTTTAAAAGTTAAAAAAAAAGCCTCTGATGATCGCGCGGCTCAGCTGGGCATTGGGGGGGGGCAGTGGTTGTAAGTATGATAAAATGATCACAAGTCCCTTTCTTTTTAGTGACGACGTAACTTTGAACAGTCACTAAATGAATTGTTGTAAATCAGTTGTACATGTTGTACATGATCATGTTTATCCTTACCTTAGTGTTTCATTGGAATCTGTTTGTGCTACAAAGCAAAAATGTGGAAGAATAATGCTAATCTTCAAATGCTGGGGGATATACATGGAATTATATGTATCGCTGTGTAGCTGCTGGATGTGTAACCGGTATGTGTTGAGAAAAGCATGCCTACTCTTCACACTTCTGTGTGTTTATTTGAGGAGACTTTGTGTACCTGTGGGAAGAGGGATTGCCCCATCAAGCTTTAGTTCAAACATTTTCGGAATGCTTAGTGTTAGTAAATAAATAATGTTATTGTTATTGTACGTGTATACACAGTATACCCATACAACAAAATTCACTTAACACCCAAAGACTAGATCCAACACACAATCCCCAAACACACTCCCACCCACCACAATTCCCCACCCCTAAACCACCCAAACATCCACACAAAAGACCAAGTAATACTGTCCAACAGCTCACCGATGGTGGCCCTTTAGTTCATTGTTGAGTGCAATTATAGCTCTGGGATAAAAACTATTCAGAAAACGTGTGGTCTGAGTTTTAATTGTTCTGTATCTTCTGCCAGAAGGCAACAGTCCAAAAAGATTGTAAGCAGGATGGGAAGAGTCTCTAAGAATGATATGCAACTTTCTCAAACAGCGAGATTCGAAGATGTCGTCCAGGGCTGGTAGCTGGAGTCCGATGATATTCTGGGCAGTTTTAATGATTCTCTGTAGAGCTTTTCTGTCCGCTACAGAGCTGCTCCCATACCATGCAAGAATGCTGTATGTCAGGACGCTCTCAATGGTGCTGCGATAGTAGGACAGAAGTAGATGCTAAGATAGATTTATCTTCCTGAGCATTCTCAGGAAGCCTCTTACTAGATCTTTAGTTAGTAGACAGGTTGTCTTTCCTTGAATCTAATGCTTAAAAAAAATCTCTAAGAGATAAGCAAAACATTTTCCAACAAGAAGCTATCATTAGAATTCGTACACTTACCGAAAACATCTTATAAGTTCTTGCCCTCTGCAATATATTTTTTTTAATGGATTTAGGTAGATGTCTCTGAACATTTTTTAAACAGTAAAGTTTTCTAGTGTAAGAGGGTTAGCTCAAAAGTCTTTTTTTGCAGGCAAAAGACAACAAGGTAAAAATTTAAAACTCTGCATACAGCACATGCTGTGCCTGCAGAAAGTCTCAGATTGAATCCTTACCATCTCCAGTTGCAAAATATTATGACTGAATCTCTGGGAAATTTCTGCCAGGGTGCAGATGACATCTCAAGATACATGGGATGCTATCCTGATTTAGTAGAATATAATTTCTTAGTTTAAAAATCAGATGGACTTATTCATATGAGGCTATGCTATGTACATAGCATTCACTCACCTATGGGGAAAATCCTAGGTCAAGAGACCATTAAAAATGCAACAATATTTTCATATTTCATACTGTGAGCGCAGTACTGCAGGCTACTTCTGCTGTCTGCTGTCTGCTTGCAATTTGGCAGTTTAAATCTCACCAGGCTCAATTTTGACTCAGTCTTCCATCCTTCTGAGGTCGGTAAAATGAGAACCCAGATTGTTGGGGGCCAGATGCTGACTCTGTAAACCACTTAGAGAGGGCTGTAAAGCACTGTAAACCGGTATATAAGTCTAAGTGCTATTGCTACCTAGTACAGAAACACCAGATCTGTGCTTCCATCATCATCATCTGAGTTGGCTGGGACCTTGGAGGTCATCTACTCCAATCCCTTGCTCAAGCAGGAGATTCTATACCGCCCTGAGTCTCCAGAGAAAGGTGGCATATAAATTGAACTAATAAATAAATATACTATTTCATGCAAATGACTGTCCAGTCTCTTCTTAAAAGCCTCCAGTAATGGAGCACCCACAACTTCTGAAGGCAAGCTGTTCCATTGGTTAATTGTTCTCAATGTTAGGAAACTTCTCCTTAGTTCTAGGTTGCTTCTCTCCTTGGTTAGTTTTCCCTCCATTGCTTCTTGTCAACAGCACAATAGAAAGCTACCTACTTTCCCAATCTGATGTTCTCCTGATATTTTGGTACTACAGTTCCCAGAATTTCATGTCCACATAACTAAGAGTTGCTATCCCAACACAACTGGAGAAGGATTTTAAAGAGGGCTGGAGAGAACTCAAAAAGACTAGGCACAGAGTAGAACAAAACGGGAGGCCTTCAATGATATTGGAGGAGCTGTGACTAGAGACTCCTAATAGCTCATACTAAACATGTAAGAATGACTGTGGTCAGAAGTTTCACCAAAACGTCCACCCAGCTTGAAATAAAAACCAACTAGTATCTTTGCCTTAATGCCTTCTCTTGAAATTGTCACTCTTCAAAGCTTTCCAATACTCCTTCACATTTTTCTCTGAAGAGGTTGTGGTGCAAATCTAGTGCTGTTTATCTTCAGCTTTCGGAATGTTTTCTTTTTCAACACCCTTGCCCTTCTCAACTGAAGGCTGATATGTAAACTTTCCAACAGCTCTGCCACCCTACAACCAGTAGTATACTCGTTTTATCATGAATCTTGTAAATGAATATTCAGCCCAAATGTATCAGACAGTGGCTTTCAGGACAAGGAAAATTTTTGTTGTTGTTGTTTCAGATTTTTGAAACACTTAAATCATCAGCCTACTAGAATATTGTGTTATTGTTTTCAAAAAGCGATCTTTTCTAGTTCTAAAACCATCACAGAAATCCCAAAATTTTGGGCTGATTAATCACTGAGGCCTAACTACCATAGAATAAATCTGTTAATTCGCCATATTGAAAATGTTACATTTAGGGATAACCAGATAAAATTTTATGCTTAAATGTATTTAAAAGATAGCTATCAAGAAATCCTTCAGTGAGGGAGGAATCACTAATCTTCAGGAAATTGGTTCCGTTATTAAATGCATATGGCCATTAGAGCTTTCTTAATAAGTAATAGTAATAGTAATAGTAATAGTAATAGTAATAGTAATAGCAATAGCAATAGCAATAGCAATAGCAATAGTAATAAAAACAGCTTACATCCTCCGACAATAACTTAACAGTTCCTAGGTCCTTGGTTAGGACTCGAGTTGCTGAGCTATTAACCAGCCTCAAAGGCTGTGAATCTCACTAAAGATTAACCAGTAGTAGTAGTAGTAGTAGTAGTAGTAGTAATAATAATAATAATAATAATAATAATAATAATAATAATAATAATAATAATAATAATTCCTAATATGCGGTGGCTCAGTGGCTTAGACACTGAGCTTGTTGATTGAAAGGTCGGCAGTTCAGCTGTTTGAATCCCTAGTGCCGCGTAATGGGGTGAGCTCCCGTTACTTGTCCCAGCTTCTGCTAACCTAGCAGTTTGAAAGCATGTAAAAAGTGCAAGTAGAAAAATAGGGACCACCTTTGGTGGGAAGGTAACAGCGTTCCATGCACCTTTGGCGTTTAGTCATGCCAGCCACATGACCACGGAGACGTCTTCGGATAGTGCTGGCTCTTCGACTTTGAAACGGAGATGAGCACCGCTCCCTAAAGTCAAGAATGACTAGCACATATGTGCAAGGGGGACTTTTACCATTACCTTATACTTTGCTGAAACCTGCCCTCTATAGGAGCAAAAAGCAAATATTTTCTTTCTCCTTTTTAAGAGGCTTCCAAATATTTGAAAAATAATATCACTTGCCTCCTCAGCTTCCTCATCTCTTGACTCAATATGTTCCAGTTTTGAATACCATTGTCAGGCGTAAAGAATCAGAATCACACATAAGTTCCAGTTCAGAAGATTTATTGCTCATGCCTATAACACAAGAATCTAGCATTACATCCGCACTACATAAGAGTTAACAGAATTCAAAGGTGGGCTGGACATGGAGCATTTATGGACACGTAACGACTCTAAGTTGAGTCCTCTCTTAACTCCACCTCAGGTTCTGCCTCTTCTTCTCCTACAACCATTAATGATCTTTCCTGCACTATGTTGAACCTGTTTAAATTCATCTAAATTAGGGATAGGCAGGGGTGGGCTGCTGGGGATTCGCAGGGGTTCGGGAGAACCTCTAGCTAACATTCTGTGCAGTTCAGAGAACCCCCAAACCCCACTTCTGGCTGGCCCCACCCACCCCGCCCCTCCCAGGAGTCCCCATGCATCCTGTTTTGGATGCAGGTAAGTGCAGGGTGCACCCGGAGGTTCAGGGAGGGCAAAAAATGGGCCTATCGGAAGTTTGGTAAGGCCGGAAATGGGCCCAGAGGGCCTTCGGAGCCTGGGGAGGCTGTTTTCGCCCTCTCAGAGGCTCAAGGAAAGCCTCCAGAGCCCAGGGAGGGCAAAAACGGTCCCCCGCCGCCGCCGTGATGCAGGAGGATAACTAGGCCATGCCCACCATGGCCACGCCCACCCAGCAACTGGGCAGAGAACCCCTTGCTAAAATTTTTGAAGCCGACCCCTGGGGATAGGCAACCTGCCATTTTCAACTCCATCGGACTTAGCATTGATTCAGGTCTCTCAGCAGCCTGTAACTTGGAAGAGAGAGCAAAGAAGGGATATCAAAGAAGAGAGGAAAATATTATATGAGCTCGGGTGTCCCCACTCACTCTGGCCTAAAATACTCATTTAGGCCATTTCCATTATGCATCTCCCAATAGATTATCTCCATGGAAACGTGGTTTATAATTGAAAAAGATTTTTTTTTTAACCTCCAGGGTATATAGTCCGATGCTTCTCTGTGTAATTAATTTTGCATGTAACTCTGCCAATGCCTGGGTAGGAGTGGACAGAAATACGATCACGCTGTCACTTTTTATTGATGGAAGGACGAAGTGCTCAGTTGTGTTTTGAATTTCAGTTTGCAAAGGAGTGGAGGAAAAGTGGACGGTTACCACAACAATTACGTTTAATGTAGGTTGCCAAAATTATTATTATTATTTTTTGCAGAAGGCCATGAGAACAAGAATACATCATTGACTGTAATCAGGTCTGCTAATTATATTGGTGAGCTACAGAATACACAGCACATTAATCACACTCCCATTCAAAACATTTATTCTGGCAGTGACGAATGGCAAAACCTCAAGCTTTCTGCCTTTATTGCTCATGGCAGCGTTGGCTTTCTTTTAAATATATTGACCTACGGTGCTTCTGGCCTACCAAACCAAATACACCAGACAAGTATGATACCCTATATGATAAATGTTCTGGTTTGATGACTGTTTGGGATTGTAAAAACAGGGTATATGTTTCAAGCACTTAGTGGGTCACAATATATCTCCTCTCACTTATTGGAGAAACATAAATTTTGCAAACCTATTTTTTTTCCTCCCCACACCACTTCCAATGTTGACTTTAAAAAAAACTTAATGTCCAAGTATGCTTTGTTGCCTTAGAATGCCATGCATTATATCACTTTATAAATGGAAATTGATTGATATCTTTCCAATTTTTAAATAGTGCCATATTCGATATACGACCCGGGAATATTATGTAAAAACAAACAGCTAATTAGTAAAAATTATTATCAGCCTAAATAAAACAATTCTTCTCTCCTAGTCTTCAGACATATGTTTGCTGCCAGCAAAAGTTATATTATATACATATATATGTATATATATATATATATATATATATATATATATATATATATAATATATGTATGTATGTAGGTCTTTGGTTATTTGGGTTTTCTCCCACGTAAAATTGGAAGTGTCTTGGCAAGACCTACATACAAACACCCGCAAAAACCTCAGAAAACATGTGTGTGTGTGTGTGTGTGTGTGTGTAGGTCTTTGGTTATTTGGGTTTTCTCCCGCGTAAAATTGGAAGTGTCTTGGCAACGTTTCGACGAAGTCTCATTCGTCATCTTCAGGCTGGTGTTCTCGGCTTCGTGCTTCCAGGAGCAATGTGTGATCGCAGCTGTTTCTTCCTTTTAACTGCCAGTGGGGGTGGGAGCGGATTGGGTGGGAGCATGGCTGTGTTCTGATTGGGTGGAGGTGTGCTTTGATTGGTTGGGGGCCTGGCTGTGCTCTGATTGGATTGGGGGTTGGCTGTGCTCTGATTGGCTGGGGGTGTGCTCTGTTTGGGTGGGGACTTGGCTGTGCTCGGGTTAGTCTGAGTTGCAGGGGGATTTGAGCTGGTGAGCTGCAATGCTGTTGTTTGGCTTCGTGGTCGTGGTCGTGCCACATCTTCATGGTGGGTGTCAGTTTGCTTCATGTATGGATTGGAGGGGTTTAAAGTGGCCAATGATGCAGCTGTGGTCTGGCTTCTGGTCTGTAGTCGTGCCTCATCATCGGTGTGGGTCTGGGTTTTCTTTTTGCGTGGAAGTGTGGCGGTGATATCCTGTGTGGTTTTCGTGAGTATGGGTCTGGTGTTATTCTTTGTGTTAGGGACTCATTTGTCAATAAGGGTGGGTTTCCAAATGGCTGGTAGACAGGAAGTGTCATCTCGTTTATTCATGCTGTGTGGGCGTTTTTCTATCTCGATGGCTTCTCTGATTATTCTGTTGTTAAAGTGTTCAGGTTTGGTGATAATTCTGGTCTTTTTAAAGTCAATTTCATGTCCTGTGGCTTTAAGGTGTTGGACCAGGGAAGAAGTTGGTTCCTCTTTTCTGACTGAGTTCTTGTGTTCTTCAATGCGTGCACTTATTCTTCTGTTGGTTTGTCCGATGTATGTGGTGGAACAAGCAGTGCATGGGATTTCATATACTCCTTCGTTTTCTAACTCAATTTTGTCTTTGGGGTTTCTTAGGATGGTGGAAATTTTTCGGTTTGTGCAGAATGCTGTTTTGATGTTGTGTTTGTGGAGGATCTTGCTCATTCTGTCTGTGGTGCCTTTTATGTATGGGAGGAGGGCTTTGCCGTTTTCTTGTTCTCTGTCTTGGATTTTAGTGGGGGTTTCTTTTTGGATTAAGTTGGTAATCTTATTTCTTTGGAATCCATTGGATGTTAGTACATTAGTGAGAGTGTGTAGTTCGGTTTTTAGGTGTTGTTCATCAGCTAAGCGTTTTGTTCTGGAGATGAGTGTCTTGGCTCCACAAACACAACATCAAGACAGCATTCTGCACAAACCAAAAAATTTCCACCATCCTAAGAAACCCCAGGTCTGCCTGAAAAAAGCCTAGAAACTAGTGGATTGTGATTTCACTGAACTAGGGCTGCATAAAAATCTTGGTTTACGTAGGAAGAACCTGGCTAAAGATATCTATATCTATATCTATATCTATATCTATATCTATATCTATATCT
>WNWU01000048.1:927738-941642 GCA_012654045.1 Ptyas mucosa | reverse complement strand
TCTGTGTCTGTGTCTGTGTCTGTGTCTGTGTCTGTGTCTGTGTCTGTGTCTGTGTCTATGTCTATGTCTATGTCTATCTACATCTACATCTACATCTACATCTACATCTACATTTACATTTCTATATCTATATCTATATCTATATCTATATCTATATCTGTCTGTCTGTCTGTCTGTCTGTCTGTCTGTCTGTCTGTCTATCTATCTATCTATCTATCTATCTATCTATGAAGGAATGTGCCATTTTGGCATTGCATGCATGCATTTTGTGTGTCTTGTGTATACATACGCACATAATGTAATGTATGAAATGTTCCCTTAGATCTAAAAGAGAATTCTAAGAAGATCAATGTATTCAACTTTCACAATATTTTGAAATACTTTTGGACATCCTTTTCTTTCAACACCATTCGGCCACAGGCCTCTGGCTACATAGATAGTATGCAACTTCTGCATTTCCATATGGGATGCCAAACATTGTTCCTTTGATGAGCTGAAGATAGCAGAGGGATAAGAAACATGAGGCATTTGTACTTCCTGTTCTTCCATACCAAGTTCAGAGAAGTTCCAAAGCTGCTGTGAAACGATGTATTCAGAACACACATTGTCTGGTTTTTCTCAACAGTGTTCCAAAAACTACGACAAAAATAAAATTCTAAAAATGATCCTAGGATTGTTATATAGAAATAGCAATAGCATTTATACATATATGTATATGCTTAACGCATTGTATGCTGCCCTGAGTCTCCGGAGAAGGGCGGCATATAAATCTAATCAATCAATCAATCAATCAATGAATCAATCAATCAATAAACCGCCCAGCCCCATAGTGCTTTACTACAGCGCTCTCTGAATGGTTTACCAAGATCAACATATTGCCCCCAACGATCTGGGTCCTCATTTTACTGACCTCAGAAGGATACGCCAACCTTGAGCCAGTCAGAATTGAACTCCTGGCAGTGGGCAAAGTCAGCCTGCAATACTGCATACTAACCACTGTGCCACCAATGCTCCTTATATGAAATAAACCAGTGGTGGGTTGCTACCAGTTTGCCCCGAATTGGGCAAACCGGTAGTGGCGGCAGCGGGAGGCTCCGCCTACTCTCCCGGACGTCTCTGCGCATACACAGAAGCTACTGAGCATGCACAGAAGCGGTGCACGCGAGCGCATGTGCTCCCATGACCAAACAGGTAGCGACAGGATTTGAATCCCACTACTGAAATGGACAGCCCAGAGGTAGGTTCTACTTACCTTTACTACCGGTTCGCAGCGGGGCCGCACACTGTTGGGGTCGGTGGGCGGAGCCTCCTGACAGTTTTACTACCGGTTCTATAGAACCGGTGCAAACCGGGGACAATCCACTACTGGGACAGTCATATAAGTTTTTTAAATAAATAATAAACATTTCCATTAATACAAGAGCATGGAGGCAGGAATAAAAATTTCAGCCAAAATACATTCTGGCTACAGTAAAGCTTACTTTAAAATATAATAATTGTCTCTTTAAAAAATGGCAGGAAAAGCAAGAAGCCTATATGAGAAAACTGAATTGTTCCACAGTTACCTTAAAAGAGGAAACATTTCTGATTGGAGAAAAGATATCCATTTGGCATTTAAGTATATGATAAAGAATTAAATATATGATGAAGAGAGGGATGCTTTCTACGTGAACAGCAATTATTGCCAATGCAATGAAACTAATCCATCTTGAAAACAATGCAAGAAACAGTGTATATTTTTATTTAATATCTTTTATCATCTAACCCTCCAAAAATTATACTTACCGCAACAGAGGCATAAAATAGGCCAGAATAAGTAACAGCTACATGTTTAAGACAATTCCAACAGCAGAACAGGGATAGAAAAATAACTCTAAGCTAATACTAGTCTGAATGATCTTAACAAAATAAGAGAAAAACAGAGTTGTAAGGGACCTTGGAGGTCTTCTAATCTAACCCCCTGCACAAGCAGGAGACCCTATTCCATTTCAGAAAAATGGCTATCCGGCCTCTTTTTAAAAGCCTCCAGTGATGGAGCACTCACTACTTCTGAATGCAAGCCAGAGAACATTATTGTTCTCAGTGTCAGGAAATTTCTCCATAGTTCTAGATTGCTTCTCTCCTTGGTTAGTTTCCAACCATTGTCCGAAAGGTGCTTTTTCAGGAGGCAATTGGACTTTCTTGTTTTTTTTCTGTTGAAGACATTTCGCTTCTCATCCAAGAAGCTTCTTCGGCTCTGACAGGAGAGTGGGGAATGGAAGGATTTATATTCCTTGCAGACAGCTGGATATTTGCATCTTTTTAGAAGGTCCATGAAGCATTTGGAGGTTTAGCTGTATCCTCAGGGTCACCTGAGTAGGTCTCCTGGTTCCCGTGGTCTGCAATTTTTCCTCTGGAAATCCATTCCTTCTCCCACACCATTCAAAGGGTGTTTTTTCCCCCCAGCAAAAAATTTGTAGAGTCTCAGTCATCCAGGTCATGGTTGTCCCAAAGGTGCTTTTCCAGGAGGCAACTGGACTTTCTTGTTTTTATTTACCAAGGAATTATAAAGCGGTACTAAACTTCACACGATCTTGATTCTATCCCTCCGTGAATGCAGCCTAGGACTGCATTGGCTTTCTTGTGTGGCTTAAAATCTTAAAACAGCCCGTTCCAACCTTGCCTCAGGCAAAAGGAAGCACTTTTTAAAGTAAAACCATGTTAAAAAATGCTTTCAAAAGGCTCTGACGATCCCAGCTGAGTTGCTTGGATCGTCAGAGCCATTTAAAAGAAAAAAAAAGGCTCTGATGATCGCGCACCTCAGCTGGGCATGGGGGGATGGGGGCAGGGATTTTTTGCTACCGGTTCTCTGAACTGCCCGCCGCCATCGCTACCTACTCGCTCGAGCCGGTCCGAACCGGGAGCATTTCACCCCTGCTTTGTGGTTTATGCCAAGGTAGGTGGTATAGAGGGATTTTTGTGAGCTTAGGAGAGCGCTGCAGTTCTCTTAAAGTACAAATAAACCTAGAATAATAGTAATAATAATATTATAATAAAACATTGACTATGTCCAAAAAAAGCCATATACAGGTGGTCCTCGGCTTACAACAGTTCATTTAATGACCATTCAAAGTTAGAACATCACTGAAAAAGTGACTATGACCGTTTTTGACACCTATGACCATTGCAACATCCCCTTAGTCACATGATCGAAATCCAAATTCTTAGCAACTGATTCATATTTATGATGGTTGCCATTTCTAGGGTCATGTGACTCCCTTTTGTGACCTTCTGACAAACAAAGTCAATGGGGAAGCCAGATTCACTTAACAACCGTGTTACTAACTTAACTTCACTGATCCACTTAACAACTATGGCAAGAAATGTCGTAAAATGGGGTAAAATTCACGTAACCAACCACTTAGCAACATAAATTTGTAGTCATAAATCAAGGACTACCTATATATTTATTTTTTTAAAAAATAAGCACCTATGAAATTATCAATAGCCCTTAGACTTATATACCGCTTCACAGTGCTTTACAGCCCTCTCTAAGCGGTTTAAAAAGTCAGCATATTGCCCCCAACAATTTGGGTCCTCATGTTACCCACCTCGGAAGGATGGAAGGCTGAGTCAACCTTGAGCCTGGTGAGAGTCGAACTGTCAAATTGCAGGCAGCTGGCAGTCAGCAGAAGTAGCCTGCAATACTGCACTCTAACCACTATGCCACCGAGGCTCATTTTAGAAGACAAGTGTTAGGAAATTGTTATTGCCCAACTGGTTGGTCAGGAAATATATAAACCAACATTGTGTGTTTGTAGCTAAAAGTATTATGTAGCTTTAGAAATTATGTTGCATCTTCCTCCATCCTGACTGGCTGAGCTCTGTAGCCAATGTATTTAAGGAGAGCTAAATTATGGTTTGTGTGGACACTACACCATTTTACCTGCTGATATGCTGTAACTCTATATTTGATCTTTCTGCATGATCATTGCTTGATCGTGGCTATTTATTGCTTTTCTAATATTTATTGACTGTTTTTATATTGAACTGCGTTCCTGAATGAAACTAAAGAAGATCTGTTTTATTGTATTTTTCTACAACTGGTAAAGAAGACTTTATATTGGAAAATATCCCTGGAATGATCTTTATCTCACTTTATATGTGTATGACTTGGAATGTTTTTGGACTATGATTTTGCTTTTTCTCTAAAAGTAAAATATTAGCAAAACCCAGTTCGTTTGTATGTGAACTGTTATTATCCACAATCATTCTCAGTCGCTTTCGTGCGTAAACTCAGAGGGTACTCTGCTCAATAACCCACAAGATCGGTTATTAGCCAAGAATATCCTTAACAACAAGAATGGAGGTATTTCAAATAAATGGTTTAAAGGGAAGAATCATCAGAACTTCTCTCTTCTCTTTTTCTCCTGCTAAATCATTTCACCTTCCTTTCCGTTGTCTGAGCTATTTTGGCAAACAAAAGTTTGGGGATGCATTTGGCCTGGCATGGGAAACAATCTAACTCCCCATACCTAAATCGAATAGCTTTACCTTTTGCTATTTCTTTCAGCCTTTTGAAAGGGAAAGTAATTTGCAGAGCGAGTTATGAAAGGACCTTATTCAACAGATACTACAATACACTCCACCAGGCGGCAAACATCTGATGGTTTCCTGACGTCACTTGTTGGGTGATGGTTTCCAGATGTTTATGACTTATTGACGTTTTGATTAACTTCTAAGCAGCACGGTCTCTCTGTTTTGTAGTCTGCATCCAACTTCTTTTGCACATGAGTGTTATTGGAAGAGAGTGGGAAATAAAATTAGTGTTTGGCATCCAGCCAGGCTAGCTGAACTTTCCTGTTATCATCAGCAGGTTCAGCTCTGCTACAGGATGTGTGCAGTCTGTGAGAAGGTCGGTTCTGAGATAAGGGGAAATTTTACTAGAATGCTACATTCAGTTAAAAGGAGCTGCAGAATAATTAGCTAAGATGAAGCATCGAACGCTAAAGCTATCCAGACAACAGGAAGCAAAGGAATAAGAAGAACAGGAATAGGTTGCATTCTAATCATTGTTTCACTGCTTGTCTTCCTAAAACATCCTCCTACGCAGAGGACATTTATGAAAAAATTATGATAAACGTTTCCAAGAATGGTATCAGCTACACCAAGGTCCATTAAGAATATTTGCTTTCTTTGGCTGCTAATGCCTGGAATTGTCTCCCAGGTACAGACCAGGTGTAGGATTCAAAAATTTTAGCAACCAGTTCTCTGCCCAGTTGCTGGGTGGGCATGGCCTACTTGCCCTCCTGCACCATGGCAGGGGGAGGGCGTTTTTGCCCTCCCCAAACTTCGGAGGTTTCGCTCGAGCCTCCGGGAGGGCAAAAATGGCCTCCCCCGGGCTCTGGAGGCCCTCTGGAGGCCGGAACTGGGCCTATTTCTGGACTTCCAGGAGGCCTGTTTTTCACCCTCCCGGGGCCTCTGTGCTGGCCATGTGGAGATTCCTGGGAGGGGCAGGGTGGGATGGGAGGGGCCAGGCAGTCCTTGCAACTACCGGTTCGATGAACCAGATGTAAAATTAGCATCCAATTTGCCCGAACTTGTCCGAACCAGCTGAATCCCACCCCTGCTACAGACACAAGCTGGTACGCTCTCATAGAGAGGGGTTCCTCTGGGTGCCATCGGCCAAACAATGTTGACTGGCGGCCTACAGGGGGAGAGCCTTCTCTGTGGGGGCACCTACTATCTGGAATGAGCTCCCCCCAGAGATTCGGAGGATCCCGGACCTACGCACCTTCCGCCACGCTCTCAAGACCTTCTTATTCCACCAGGCTGGACTGGCCTAATTTTTCCCTCTTTCTTTTTTAATTAATGTAAATTTTAATTTGTTTTAAATTATTGGGGTGTTTTAAATTTGTTTACAGCCAAATTGTTTAATTCAATTTTTTCTGCTTTTAAATTTTGTATTATGTGTTTTATCTCATGGCTGTTCACCGCCCTGAGTCCTTCAGGAGTAAGGAGGTATATAAATTAAATAAAACAAACAAACAATACAGTTATTGCTAGTTCCCTATAAAATCTGTGTGTTCCATGAAGTCTTTTGCATTGTCAAGGATTTTCCATGTGGTGGAGTGTGACTTCTTATGGGGTTGTCTATGGAGATTCTCAGTCATCCAGGTCATGGTTGTCCCAAAGGTGCTTTTTTTCAAGAGGCCACTGGACTTTCTGGTTTTTCTTTGAAGACATTTCCCTTCTCATCCAAGGAGCTTCTTCAGCTCTGACTGGATGGTGGGGAATGGAAGGATTTATACTCCTTGCAGACAACTAGACATTTACATTCTTTTAGTGGGTCGTTAAGGTCACTTTGAGGTTTATCGGTGTCATCAGAGTCACCTGAGTGGTGCAAATGGGTGTAGAGCCTTCTTGGAACTGTTGAAAGGACTGTAAGATTGGAGATAGATGATGGGGTTTCAGTGAGGGAATATGAAAAGAATAATTTCTTAATCCTGATGAGGATTTTTCCCCCCAATGCCAATAGTTTAGAAGGAGTGATTTTTATCAGGACTTCTGCAAAAGTGAGATGGAGTGGGAGTTTGTACAGAGCCGAGGTGGCGCAGTGGTTAGAGTGCAGTACTGCAGCTACTTCAGCTGACTGCTAGTTCAGCAGATCAGCAGATCAAATCTCACTAGCTCAAGGTTGACTCAGCCTTCCATCCTTCCGAGGTGGATAAAATGAGGACCCAGATTGTTGGGAGCAATATGCTATTTAGTATATTGTCGATAGTTGTAAGCCACCCAGAGTCCTTGGAGAGCGGGCGGCATAGAAATATGATTAATAAATAATAAGGCCACCAAAAGCCTTGGTGGCGCAGCAGACTAAAGTGCTGTTAAGTAGCACCAGCTGCCTGCAATTACTGCAAGTTTGAATCTCACCAGGCTCAAGGTTGACTCAGCCTTCCATCCTTTCGAGGTAGGTAAAATGAGGACCTGGATTGTGAGGGCTGACTTTGTATAAAAAAAGAACACCGCTTGGGGGGGCCGAAAGCCCTACTAAGCAGGTATATACAAAAGTATGAAGGCTATTGCTTAATGCATTGTAAGCCGCCCTGAGTCTCCAGAGAAGGGCGGCATATAAATTGAACT
Organism: Ptyas mucosa; assembly: GCA_012654045.1. NCBI lineage: Eukaryota > Metazoa > Chordata > Lepidosauria > Squamata > Colubridae > Ptyas > Ptyas mucosa. Next base: position 934,520 of record WNWU01000048.1, on the reverse strand, counting down.
AATAAAATAAATAAATAATAATGTACCTCTGTCACTATAGAACTTTATTCATAACAACAATAATAGTAAAATGATGGTCATGATGCCACAATATAAGTCCGTATGTATTTGTGTCATAGTATTGCAAGCACAGTTGTTCTTACTTATTGTGGCAAAAGAACACCTTGCAAATTTAATAATTTTGTGATAGCCAGTTAATTAAACAAGTATGACTTCATTTTTCATCTTACATGATAATGTTTGTGTTTAACTGCATACAGTAACCAAGCTATCTAAACTGACTTTTAACCCAGGAAAAGACTTAGTCTTATTACAAAAACACTAGATCAAGTAACCATCTACCAACCCTGCAATGATCCGAAGTACATGAAGGCAATATCCAAAATTGAAGTTTATTCACAAAATTTCCACTGAATGGCTCTTGAGTTACACTTTGCATCTAATTTATACTATAAAAGTAGAAGTTTCCCCTATCCAGTTGTGTCTGACACTAGGATGGTGCTCATCTCCGTTTCTTAGCTGAGAGAGCCAGTGTTTCCCAAAGACATTTCCATGATCATGTGACCAGCATAGCTATACAGAGTAGAGCTACAGACAGAGCCTGTAGTACAGTGGTTTAAAGCACCCTGTTATTAACATCTATTAACATCTGCTGCTTGCAATTACTGCAAGTTCGAATCCCACCAGGCTCGAGGTTGACTCAGCCTTCCATCCTTTCTAAGGTGGGTAAAATGAGGACCCAGATTGTGGGGGCAATAAGCTGACTATGTATAAATATACAAAAGTATGAAGGCTATTGCTTAACGCACTGTTAAGTCTCCGGAGAAGGGCGGCATATAAATCAAATAAAAATAAAAAATAAATAAAAATATACACCAAGCTGCATAGAATGCTGTTCCCTTCCCACCAAAGTAGTACCTATTTATCTACTTGCATTTGCATTCTTTCAAACTGCTAGGTGAGCAGGAGCTGGGGCAAATAACGGGAGCTCACCCTGTCATGCAGTACGTGGGTCTCAAACCCAGAGTGTCAGCTTTCCAGCTGACAAGCTCTAGTGTCTTTAACCTAGGGGTGATATTCACTTACCTTTGTTACTGGTTCGCAAGTGTGAGCATGCGCTTCGCTCGTACGCACCACCTCCGTGCATGTGCAGGGCCTACCGTGCATGCGCAGAGCATCAAAAATGTGGATAAATGGGATGTGATGAAGTCCAGGCAGGTGGGAGGAGTCTCCTGCATTCGCCCGAACCGGATAGAACCGGCTGAATACCGCCACTGCTTTAACCCCTAGGCCAGGGCTGTCAAACTCGCGCGCCATAGACCGAATTCTTCAAACACTGCCCATGCCACATCTGGTTTAGCAAAGGGGGAGGAGTCACAATATGTCACGTGATGATGCCATGACAACATGAGTTTGACACCCCTGCTTTAGACCATCATGCCCCCAATTTATATTATACAAGCTCTGGAAGTCTAATTATTTTTTAAATGCTTAATTAAAATTGAAACAGTTTAATAAACTAAATCTATTAGCTAAATTGTGAAAATGTAGTACAGTATTATATATTTTGAAGATCATAACTGTTGTATAGGAGCAAGGAATAATGAATTTAGAAAGGGGAATTAATTCATTAAATGAAGAATGAATGTATTTCTGATTTTTAAAAAAACATACTGGAAAATAATTGTTCCTCTAATGGATGCCTTCCAAATCTGGAAAACAATGGAGTATTTTTTAAAGTACATTGTGAGAACAGTTGCATAAGTCTTACTATGATAGTAACTTCCTATATATACCTGGGAGGATTGTTATGTGATGCAATAAATGGAAAAACACATTGTTTTCTTTACGCATTTAGTTTGAATAGCGCCAACACTGTGATAATTTGCTTTTATTAATAGTTTATTTCAATAGTATTTTTTTTTCAGGTTTTCTTCCCCTCCCAATCTGGGCAAAGCTTGGAGCAATTTTCTGGCAAAATATTTAGAAGAATTACCAATTAAAGAATTGTTCTGTATTCTCCAATCTTCAATTTAAGTCTTGCATGGTCAATTTTTTCTAGATAAGTTTTATGACCTAAGGATGATAGAAATGTCAGTCTTGGCCCCAGGATGGGGAAATGTTTTCTAAAATATTTGTAGTGAATTTGAATTGTGTAAAAATGAGAAATTCTTTACAGTTCAGCCAAAATTTCTAAAGGTAGTTTAGACATTTAAAGACTGTGAGGCCATATTATGTGAAGATCAACCAATCATTGTACTTGGTCTTGGCAAATGTGTGTATGAGATTAAACAGAAAGTGGCCAATCATCTACACATCAGATATAGCCTAGATCAGGGGTGTCAAACTTGATTTCATTGAGGGCCATATCAGGATTGTGTATGACCTCAGGGGGGATGTGGCACAAGTGGGTGTGGCCAGCTCGATGTCACTCGTGTTGGGGCACCTGTGATGGCCCAAGCACTCTGCCAGTGAAAACGGGCTCCCGAGCTCTGTTTTTGGTTGTGATGGCCTGCTGCAACTCTCTGCCAGCGAAGCAGAGCTCTGTTTTCACTGGCAGAGGCACTGGGGGCCAGTCCTTTGCTGTTTCCAGGGCACCCCACAAGCCAGATCTAACCTTGTCAAGGTTGAGAAACATTGATCTAGACCAGGGATGTCAAACTCGAGGCCCATGGGCCACATATGGCCTGTGTGGTGCTTAGATCTGGTTTGTGGGGCACCCTGGAAACAGCGAAGTTTTATAATCAAGTCATTCGATCATAACTCGGTTATTAATCATGACACAGAAAGAATCTAGATACATGTATCTAGATACATCTAGATACTCCCAGATACATGGACGTCCGCTCCCAGAATTCCCAAGCCAGCATGCTTTTTGAGGTATACTGGGAATTGAAGTCCCCACATCTTAAAGTTGACAAGGTTGAAAAACATGGAACTAGATTCTTTCTATGTCATGATTAATAACTGAGTTATGATCGAATGACTTGATTATAAAACTTGTGGAAGTTAACTTAGCATCTCTATTGTAGACAAAAAAGCAAAATAATGCCCAATGACAATCTTAGCTTTTGTTCAGCTGATTTATCACACAGGTCACTATTCATTCAACCTCCCGTTCATACATATAAGTGAGTGATTTTGTTTGAAAAAATTCAGAGAAGGATTTGAGGGGTGAGGGCATTTCAAGCGGTGCCCACAACAGTAATTCAAGGAAGAGGCCATCAGATTTCATTGGCACAGAAGTTCTCTCTTTGTGATCCATTTCATGTTGAAGATCTACTTTATTATTTGCATTATTATCTTTTCTAATCATCCAAGTCAGTAGCATGACTGGCTGGGGAATTCTGGGAGTTGAAGTCCACACATCTTCAAGTTCCCAAGGTCGAGAAACACTGATCTAGGTTGACGATTATTGCATACAAAAAAGGACAAACTAGGAGAAGAGCGTTACCAAATCATGTTGCTTCTTTTGACATGATCAATTTACTTGAAGTCTATGACATTTGATAGGAAGGGTGATTTTCTCACTAAATGCAGTTCATACACTGTCTGGCGAATCCTGGGCAGTTGACGTCCTAAAATTGTAGAGTTGCTAAGGTTGAGAAACATAACCTTAAAGATATTCATCTTTAGAGAACAGTGCAGTTCAAAATATTGTAAGAGTTTTGTCTTCTGCCTTTGAAGATTTTAGCAAGATATGCATGGGACACCTTTGGATAAGTACCTGTAGGAGATGATGAGGCTGAGCTCAAGGAAGGAATAAAATGTGTCATAAGTCATGAGTCTCTGTGCACCTGCAAGAGATCTAAGTCCAGCTCACCTTTATACTCGTTTGAACTGCCTGAATCTCCTGATTTCTCTGAGGCTTAAAGATAAAGGTTCCCCTCGCACATACGTGCTAGTCGTTCCTGACTCTAGGGGATGGTGCTCATCTCCATTTCAAAGCTGAAGAGCCAGCACTGTCCGAAGACATCTCCATGGTCATGTGGCCGGCATGACTAAACACCAAAGGCGCACGGAACACTGTTACCTTCCTACCACAGGTGGTCCCTATTTTTCTACTTGCACTTTTTACGTGCTTTCGAACTTCTGGGTTTGCAGAAGCTGGGACAAGTAATGGGAGCTCACCCCATTATGCGGCACTAGGGATTCGAACTGCTGAACTGCCTTTCGATCGACTAGCTCAGCGTCTTAGCCCCTGAGCCACTGTGTCCCTTAAGTCTCCGAGTCTTGACAGTACCCTTTAGTATTTTATCACTTCTTAAATCTAGTTTCCAATCATCCAAAGAAAGGGACATCCCATGTCTATTCTTGATATCCTATCAACACAATTTGATGAAGCCAGAAAGCAGAGTATGTACTACTATCTACTATCTTTACCATCATACTGAATATTGCAGTATTGCAGCAGTGAATTTTGAATATTCACATGGTGATACAGCCTTCATCACTGGATCTTTCGTCCTCATTTTGTTTGCATTTCCCTTAATAATTTAACACGTGAGAGGTTCATCAATGAGCATCTTTACCCGCCTTCCTCCCTTTCTTGCAAAAGATTATCAAAGAAGTCTGATTCAAAGGACAGGTTGACATACTTTTCATTGAAGGGATGAAAACTTGTTTATTTCCAAAAACTGGTGATGACTGTGCTGGCAAATATAGTTAGGACTTGGAGTTTGATAACAACTGGAAAGCCATTTATTAAACTTAACATTTTAAATTAAGAATCTCAGAGCCCATCATCCCCTAGGGAATAAAATATACTATACTCCACCTTGTTATAGTTGGGCTGTTTGGTTTTGCTTATAATGTTCCCGTGGCTATGGGAACAGCGGTTTCTCGTAAGTCTCTTGTTAAAGTTGTAATGCAATAATATTGTGACATCACCTTTACACCCTTCAAATTGAGAAGGTCTAAACTAAAGCCAGAAGTTTTTGCTCTTTGTAGCCTGGCCACTTTTTAAAGAGATCTCCTAAAGCATTGGAGCATTATATGTTTCCCCTTTTTGTATATGAGAGTGGCCTGCTTAATGAACAGAGTAAGCTGTTTACGGCAGCTTACTCTGATTAGCCTGGTGGGTGGTGATGAATGCATCTTATTGAGCTTACACAGAAAGATTTGATCGCTCAAGCATTGCCTTTTCATACCCAGCAGCTGGATGAAATTCTCCATACAGATGGAGTTGTTCTGTTTGGCTTTTGTGTGAAAGAGAGAATTGGAGAGAAATAGGATTTCCTTAAATTAGCCTAGTAATAATACAAAAATAGACAACTTGAAATCAGCTAAAGCAGGATTGTTTGTCGCAAAGTTACTTAGTATTAATTTTAGTTTATCGTGTGCTTAGTTATAAAAACATCTTAAAACCGCTGCTAAATGACTATTGGTAGTAATGATTTCATAGGAAAGGGATTTGTGAAGTACTCTACCACCCACTTTATTTTTGATGTGGAAAGTGAGTTCACTACAGTGGAATTTTTTAAACCAGAGTGGGCAAGGCTTCAGATTTGCAGAACCTACTTCACTTTTGATTAGCGTCTTAAGATTCATCGATAACGTCTTTTATGGACAGACGCATTCTAGAATTAAGATATAGGAATTTATGATAAGTAATTAGAAACAAACATGCAAGCCCTTAAAATCTTAGAAAGTAACTTACTTACTTACTTACTTATTTATTTGTCAAGCATATATAAGAAAACAGATAAAAGTATAAACATAATTTTGAATACATGAGAAGGATACAAGTAAAAAAGGGATGTTAGGACAGGGACGGTAGGCATGTTGGTGTGCTTATGCACGCCCCTTACAGACCTCTTAGGAACGGGGTGAGGTCGACAGTAGATAGTCTAAGGTTAAAGTTTTGGGGGTTTGGGGAAGAAACCACAGAGTCAGGTAGTGCATTCTAGGCATTGACACTCTGTTACAGAAGTCGTATTTTCTGCAATCGAGTTTGGAGCAGTTTACCTTAAGTTTGTATCTATTATGTGCCCGTGTGTTGTTGTGGTTGAAGCTGAAGTAGTCATTGACAGGTAGGACATTGTAGCAGATAATTTTATGTACTACGCTTAGGTCAGACCGAAGGCAGCATAGTTCTAAGTTGTCTAAGCCCAAAATTTCAAGTCTGGTGGCATAAGGTATTCTATTGTTGGGTGGAGGAGTGGAGGACTCTTCTCTGGACTTTCTCAATAGTATTAATGTCTGATATGCAGTGCGGGTTCCAGACAGATGAGCTGTATTCGAGAATGGGTCTAGCAAATGTTTTGTATGCTCTAGTTAGTAGTACAATATTACCAGAGAAGAAGCTACGCACGATTAGGTTAACAACTTTTAATGCCTTTTTGGCAATACTGTTACAGTGGGCTCTGGCACTTAGATCTTTAGAAATGAGTACTTAGGAAAAGCTTAGGAAAGCTAATAGAAAAAGAGATTTTTCTCAAGCATTGTTTTTTCAGCAGTGTACTCTATGGAATAAATAATAGATCTACTGTCTAGATCTGACCTGCTTTCCATGGATCCTCCTCAGTGGTGGGATTCAAATAATTTAACAACCGGTTCTCTGCCCTAATGATTTCTTCCAACAACCAGTTCATCAAACTGCTCAGAAAGTTAACAACCGGTTCTCCCGAAGTGGTGCGAACTGGCTGAATCCCACCACTGATCCTCGTTTTAAATATCTGGAACTATGCATAAATAACTTGCCAAAAACTGTAGAGATCTTCCTTCCTTCCTTCCTTCCTTCCTTCCTTCCTTCCTTCCTTCCTTCCTTCCTTCCTTCCTTC
>WNWU01000048.1:912441-927728 GCA_012654045.1 Ptyas mucosa | reverse complement strand
TTCCTTCCTTCCTTCCTTCCTTCCTTCCTTCCTTCCTTCCTTCCTTCTAGCATAAAGTATGTGTCCATGTGGCAGAGGAATAATTTGTTCATCACTAAACACCTTGATTGTTTTGGCTTGTTTTATCTTATTATCAGATGATATGATATTAATTCTTTGACCATAGCAAAGTAGAATTGGTATTCAATTTTACCATTGATCACTTAACAATTGTTTGACGTTACAACATACCTCCCCAGAGCTACTTATAACCCATATTCATGGTCACATAATTGCATTTTGGGCGCTTTGCACCCTGCTCACTATTGTGACTTTTTTTTTTTTTTTTGGACATTTTATAATGTTGACTTCTGATTTCCAGCAAAAAAAAAAAAACTCCATTGGGGAAAATAGATTTACTTAACAACTACCACATTCACTTAATAACTGCAGGTTTCACTTACTGACTATCATAAAAGCCAGTCATAGTGTCAAATCAACTCATGTGATGCTTCAACTTATGACGGCAATGATTTACAACCATAATCCCAGCTTCAACTATAGTTGTAATTGTATTAGAACCTGTACGATTCTATAGTTTGTACAATGCATTGTAATATGAGTAACTGATGTTTCAGAGCAATTCTTTTTTTTCTTTTTTTATTCTAATTAATTGTGATTTTCTTGGTTTGTTTGCTGATCTACCACCAAATAAAAATGGATTGATTGACTGACTGACATCTGAACAGAGATTTCAACAGATAGTGCAGCAGATTTTAACCATCCAATTATGAATGTTTTAACAACTGATTGTAAGCTTGGCCAATTGTCAAGCATAATTAAACTTTGAATTCAAAATTTAAGCCTAATTGACATTGAATTCAAAAGGAATGTTAATTTGCTTAAAATAGGGTGATGGGAGCTTCTAAATTGCAGACAGTTGTTATTAAGCAATGCATCATATTTCAATTAAGATGCACTAAAGATTCATTCCAGGGGACGCGGTGGCTCAGTGGCTAAGACGCTGAGCTTGTCGATTGAAAGGTTGCCAGTTCAGCGGTTCGAATCCCTAGTGCCGCGTAACGGGGCGAGCTCCCATTACTTGTCCCAGCTTCTGCCAACCTAGCAGTTTGAAAGCAGGTAAAAAATGCAAGTCAAAAAAATAGGGACCACCTGTAGTAGGAAGGTAACAGCGTTCCGTGCACCTTTGGCATTTAGTCATGCCGGCCACATGACCATGGAGACGTCTTCGGACAGCACTGGCTCTTCGGCTTTGAAACGGAGATGAACACCGCCCCCTAGAGTCGGGAACGACTAGCACATATGTGTGAAGGGAACCTTTTACCTTTTTAAAGATTTATTAATTTCTCCACCTTATCTCTTGTTATTAAATTGATATGTAATATTTTGGTTTTTTCCATGTGCCATCTGTTGTAAAATCCTGCATTTTCCTGCCATGGACTTGTGAAAATACACCCACAGCAGCTTTAGTGTTTGCAATCCCACACACTCCAAAACACCTTCTGGAAATCAGATTTGAAACTCTGAAGGGCCTTAGAGCATGCCACTCCTTGTAGAGAAATGTGTGTTGCCTGGTTGAAAGGGTTACCTAGAATTAATTTCCACCTGGCCTTCACATATACTCAATAACGAGAACCATTTGTTGATTCTCAAACTAACCAAGGGTTATTTTCAAGTGGAGGCGGTAGGAGTGGAACAATTTGTCATCGTCCAGAAAATGATATTAAAGAATCTTTAATCTTTAAAAGGTGGTTGTTCTGAATGTCAGTTGTCAGTCAAGGGAATGATATTTTAGCTTCCTTAACATCCAGGGGTGGGCTTCAAAAATTTTAGCAAAGAGTTCTCTGCCCGGTTGCTGGGTGGGCTTGGCCATGGTGAGTGTGGCCTAGTCGGCCTCTTGCACCATGGCGGATGGGCATTTTTGCCCTCCCCAGGTTCCGGACGCTTTCCTTAAGCCTCCGGGAGGATGAAAACAGCCTCCCCACGTTCCAGATGCCCTCTGGAGGCTGGAAATGGGCCTGTTCCGGCTCCAGAACCCCCCCTGGAGACCCGAACGTCCGGTAGGCCTGTTTTTCACCCTCCTCGAGCCTCCGTGCACGCCCTGCACTTACCTGCATCCCAAACAGGCCACATGAGGACTCCGGGGAGGGGAGGGGTGGGCGGGGCCAGCCAGGAGTGGTATTCGGGGGTTCTCTGAACTGCACAGAATATTAGCTAGAGGTTCTCCCGAACCCCTGCAAACCCCCAGCAGCCCACCCCTGTAAACATCATCTTCTGGATGATAATGAGGCAATTCAGGTTGCACGGTAAGTACTGAGTCAGATTGACCAGTAGGAAACATTAAAAACAACTGTTGGGTTTCCTTGTTGTGGGGTGGGGGTGTCATGTCTGGAAACATTCGCCCTCTCAGGAGTTTGCAATGTCAGTAGTCTTAAATTGTCTCTGTAGGGTGGATTTCAGGAAATGAATGAGGTGCCAGAATTATGCCGTGTGGAGAATAGATAATTATTAGTGTCTAGAATTAGAGCACTAGAGAGTTATAAAAGCAGAAAAGTGGCTTTAAATAGACTTCCCACAGCAGAGGCATCACTCAAATAAATTTAATTTCAGATAGCGGGTGGGGGGAGGAATGGGCCGCATGTAGGGACAAAAGTGATTGTGGCTAAATACTTCTTGCCTGCTTCCTGTGATGTCTGTCAACTTTAAGATCTGTCTTACTCAGACATTGATAGTATCTTGAACGAGTTACAGTTGCCACATGCTATCTTCAAGGAATGGATTCACGTGCCAAGAAAATTCTTTCCATACTTGAAGAGGGCGTGTGAGATTGGAACAGAAGGCAAATTTTTGGGGTAGGGGAAAGTGGTAGCAAATAAGGTGAACGTACAGTTGTGTAAGCCGTAGGCCATTTTATCTATTGCTTCATGCTCTGGGGGAAAAAAAGAAAAGACAACAGTTTTATCTGATGTATTCATAGAAGCTTCTACAGAAGTGCATTTCATAAAGGCAGATGAGAAGTGCATGGAATGAAAATATCCTACTTCTCTGTCTAATATCAATGCATTCTTCTTGTTCTCTACCTACTTATTTACCTAATTACTTTCCTACCCTGTTTCCCTGAAAATAAGACCCTATCTTATATTTTTTTTGAACCCTGAAATAAGTGCTTGGCCTTATTGCCATGTGCTCAAAAGCCCGATTGGGCTTATTATCACAGGATGTCTTATTTTGGGGGAAATAGGGTAGTTTATAATAGGAAAATTACTTCCATGCATTTATGTATAGTATTTTAAACTTTATTTTATAGCATTTAAACTCTTACTGTTGAGAGTTGTCCTGCACTCCTGAACTTGATTTACTTAGCAATATCAGCTGAGCCATTTAATAGCATATAATATTTAGTACGGGGACATGGTGGCTCAGTGGCTAAGATGCTGAGTTTGTCAATCAAAAGGTCGGCAGTTTGGTGGTTCGGTGGTTTGGCGGCCTCATAATGGGGTGAGCTCCCGTTACTTGTCCCAGCTTCTGCCAACCCAGCAGTTCGAAAGTACATAAAAAATGCAAGTAGAAAAATAGAGATCACCTTTGGTGGGAAGGAAACAGCATTCCGTGCGCCTTTGGCGTTGAGTCATGCCGGCCACATGACCACGGAGACGTCTTCAGACAGCGCTGGCTCTTCGGCTTTGAAATGGAGATGAGCATTGCCCCCTAGAGTCGGGGATGACTAGCACATATGTGCGAGGGGAACCTTTACCTTTATTTAATATTTAGTACTAACTTTATTAGCCGTTGTGCATCTTATTGCACATCTGTATGTTGCTTAAGATAGCAATACTGTGTTTTCTTTGTAGAAGGTAATAAAATTTATTGGAGTCAGACTTTCTGTAAACTCATATAAACATTCTGAAAGGAAATTGCCAAGATTATTCCACACTGAGACCGATAATCAACAGTCTGGGAGCTGCATTCAGGTTCTAACTTCTTCTAAGCTCCTGAAGTACACTGACTTTCATTAGAAAAGTAGATGAGATGAGCCTGGATTAAACAGTCCTCGATTTACAACAGTTTGTTTAGTGACCATTCGAAGTTACAACAGAATGGAAAAGAAGTGATTGATGATCATTTTTCCACACTTACAACCACTGTGGCATCCCCCACAGTCACATGATCAAAATTTGGATGCTTGGCATGTATTTATGATGGTTGTAGTGTCCTAGTCACTGGTGGGTTCCTCCCAGTTTGGCCCGGTTCTCCCGAGCCGGTAGCGGTGACGATATGACGCCACGCCCACAAAATAAGCCACACCCACAGAACCGGTAGTAAAAAAATTTAGAACCCACCCCTGGTCCTAGTAGTGTGGTGCGATCACCTTTTGCAACCTTTTGACAAGCAATTCAGTGGGGAGTCCAAATTCACTTGAAATCTGTGTTACTAACTTAACAATGGCAGTGATTCATTTAACCACTGTGGCAAGGAAAGTTGTAAAATTGGGCAAAATTCACTAAACAAATGTTTTGCTTAGTGACAGAAATTTTGGGCTCAGTTGTGGTCGTAGGTTGAAAACTACCTGTATATCTAACATTTTAAAAACATTTATTTGTAATGTGTTGATTTAATGTTTAATGGGAAAAAACGTTGCTTGTGATCCTCTGGTGACACTGTTTTATTCTCTCTGTCTGTCTGTGTAATTGTCTACTTATCTTTTGTCTGTCTGTCTGTTGCTATCTATCTATCTACCATCCACCCACCCATCCATCTATGGTCTGTCTGTCTGTATATCTATCTACAGTAGAACCTCTGGTCACAACCGTAATTCGTTCCATAACTTTGGTCGCAAACCGATTTGGTTGTGACCTGAACCTAATTTTGGAAAGTTGGCGCTTATTAAAAAAAATGGTGTAGAAGGGAAAATTGGCCGCAAAAAAAAAAAGAATTTTTTGGTCAGAACCTGATTTGGTCATGGTCAGAAGCGTTTGTGACCAGAGGTTCTTATCTACCTACTTACCTACCTACCTACCTACCTACCTACCTACCCTGTTTCCCCGAAAATAAAACATCCCCTGATAATCAGCCTGATCGGATTTTTGAGCACATGCGTTAAAATAAGACTCCCCCCGAAAATAAGCCCTCCCCAAAAATACTTAAACGCAGAGCTGGAAATCATAAAGCAGCAAGAGGAGCCCCATCTTGCTCCACGCACCCCAAAATAATAAGACCTCCCCAAAAATAAGACCAAGTGCTTATTTCAGGGTTCAAAAAAATATAAGACAGGGTCTTATTTTCAGGGAAACATGGTACCTACCTACTATCTATCTATCTATCTATCTACCTACCTACCTACCTACCTATTAACCTACTATCTATCTATCTATCCATCCATCCATCTATCCATCCATCCATCTATCCATCTACCTATCTACCTACCATCTATCTATCTATCCATCTATCTACCTATTAACCTACCATCTATCTATCTATCTATCTATCTATCATTTGCTGCAAATAGGAGGCACTTGGCTTCTTGCACCCTGCTGTCTGTAGCTGGCACTTTTTTAAAAAAAGGCATAGCCAAGCCCTGGCATAGCCGAACCTGGTTTAATTCAGGTTTGGGCAACTTTTTTGAACCTGGCCTCTGCATTATGGTGTCTCCAATTCCTAAGAATCTGAGAATCTAAGAACACTTACAGTAAGTGACATGTTACAGCTAGAATGGAAGGAGGGAAACATTTCACCCCATTCTTTCTGTCTGGGAAAATGTTATGGTGGCTAAAATGCTGGTCTCACTGGAGCCAGACCATATGCATCCCCCCACCATTAAATTTTGAAGCTAAAAATTGCTCCATCTAAATCCACCTTTTTGGGATGTGGGAAGAATACAAGTGGCAAGAAGGAAACCATAGCTGATTATTTAGGTCTTCTTTTACTTTTCCAAAATATTTGAGACCTGGTAATGGAAATTGAGAATCCAAAGAACTCTGTGTTTAGATAAAGGTCACCAGGACAAACAGGAAAGAATGTTAACTAATCTAGCTGTTCCTGTCTTAAATCTGTTTGTTCCCCACAGCATTTTTCCTTTCACCACATAGTGAGTTACAAATTTAATTCAGAGCTTTAAATCAAATACAATTAGCAAGTGGGAGAAGTTCATTGCTCAGGGGGGGGAAAATTGTTTTGTTGTCCTATAAACAGATGATTATGTCTAAAAAGTTATATATTTTGGAACCTTCATGAAATGACATCTCAATACTCTGGAGGAAATGAAATATTGCTCTCTACAGTTCAGCAAACTAGACAGCTGTACATAGGATTTTTCAAGTGAAACTATTCTTCCTGAGCTATATTTTCAGATCAAGAAATGCATTTGTTCCATTTCCTTCATCAAATGGGCCACTCAAAAATATTCAAATGGGGCTGTTTGAAAGTTGAATATACTCATGTATTTTGCAAGTTTACTTTTATATAATCTCTAATCTTTAAATACACACATATTTTTCATGCATTCTATTCTTTTTTCCTAACTGTCATTCAAAGCCTTTCATTTTACCTTATTTTATTTATTTACTTATTAAATTTATAGGGCTGCCCATTGCATGTGATTCTGGGCAATCTATACAGTTAAAGCACAATCTACGAATCCAGCTTCCAACATTAAAAACCAATTAAAAACCATTTTAAATTATAGATAAAATATGATAACAAAAAGATGGGGGATAGTGCAGTCTAACTTATACAATATACATGCAATTCTTGCCCATGTTGTTACATTTGTTCCACTTAATGTTTCTACACAGTCTTCAAGGGCAGCCTCGGAAACTTGCTAACCTGAAATATAACTCTAAGCCACAGGGAAGAAAAATTAAAAACAGCACCCCAAATCTTCTGGAAGAGAAGGCTGATTTAGCATTATATGAATTAATACTTCGCTCACACTGATGCACTTTGGGAAGTTCGTCTTTAGATGTCTGGTAATTATTAATTCTTCTATATATTGTAGGTAGTCAATATAACCTGCCTTCTATCGAAGATGTATATACTGCACAAATCAAAAAGAGGGCTGTGAAAATATCTACAGACCCCCTCACATCCTGGACATAAATTGTTTCAACTCCTACCCTCAAAACTATAGGGCACTGCACACCAGAACAACTAGACACAAGGACAGGTTTTTTCCCCAAATACCATCACTCTGCTTAATAATTAATTCCCACAACACTGTCAAATAATTTACTAAGATTGTATTACTATTATTCTTCTCTTCCTTACTAGTATCTATCTCTTCCCACTTATCACTGTAACCATGTTGCTTGTATTTTTCAATTTGCATTGTTTTTATTTGTTTCCTAGTATGATTTGATAGCTTATTAGTAACCTTGACTATCACTAAGTGTTGTATTTTTATTCTATTCTTGATTAACGTATTTTATTCTCCTTATGTACACTGAGAGCATATACACCAAAGACAAATTATTTGTGTGTCCAATCACACTTGGCCAATAAAGAATTCTATTCTATTCTAGTCTTCGTTTAACAATGCTAATTGGGACAGAAACTCCAGCATTAAGGGATGAGTCATATGTTGAAAAACTTAATGGTTGTGCTGCTGAGTGAAAGCAGTTCTAGCAGTCCTGGTAGCCGTCATTAAGCAAGGACCTTACCAGTTGTTTAGTGACATTACTGTGACTTCCACTTTCCTGTTGTCTTCACATTGTGGGAAACTGGCAGAGAAGGTCACAAATCACAAGCATGTGACCTCAGGATACTGTGCCGGCCATAAGTACCAGTTCTAGTCATAACTACCACATTGTCATAATTTCAGTTGCTGAATGAGTGTTAAACAAGGATCATCTGTATAGATACTGCTTGATTGCTATTAAAATTCAGCATTGCCAATTCTCAGTGACAGATAAACAGTGGCTCTAGGAACAATAAATGTGAGTCACATTCAGTTGAAGAGAAAAATGTAGCATAAGATCTGATCTATGGAAAACCATAAGGTTGAAGAAATGTACAGAAATGAAGACTGGTTTTTAGAAGAAGAGTTCTGTTAGTCTACAGTGGTTTAAAAAAAAATCAGGAGGAGTTTGGTTGGCACTTTTGCCAACTGAGAAATTTCATTAAAAGTCACAAGCTGTCATAAGCTTCAGCTCACATCATCAAGGCATCTGGGACACAAGATACCAGAAGAGTGAAGAAAACAATGACCCAATGGTTGAATTAAATTTAATCTATTTTAGCTGGAGCACGATAAATTTGGATGGAACTTCAGGGGGGAAAAAACATGCTTTAAGTGTAAGAGATATCTGACAGATTGCTAGGGAGATTGGCTGAATATCTATTGAAGATATTTTCTATCTTGAGTCCTGTACTGAGGATAGAATTGGACAATATAGAGTTAGATAGAGTTAGCACCATAGTTTGTATCTTACTGTTATTCAAATCAAGACCACAATATGAATATGTTGAAAATATTTTGTTGATAATATGTTATATTATGACCTAAATGTTTGAGCAAGATTTTTATTGCAGTAAAATCTTTGATCCTTTCTTCACCTTACTTGTAAGTACAAGCAAAGGCTTCCAGATTCTACTAGCTACTTTGCAGTTCTGTGATTCAGTGACTAGTTGTTGTTGTTTTTGTTCATAGTGGTAGATCAGATTTTGTATATGCCAGTTGTTCTTTTAATAAAAACTTCTGCAGATTGATGATTCTGGCAAACCCGTTTTGAACGCAGCAGCTTTTCCTGAGCCATTTATTTGAATTCTGAGTTCAGCACTTTTCGAGAAGTTGAAGAAGATGGAATAGGAAATCCAGAGACCCTTGTGCCACTTATGGAGACTGCTGATAACTTGCCTGGAACTTTCCAGGTTGGCTTGTAACTGAGCAAACTTCTGTTCTGAAGGAAATCCCTTCAGTTAAGGAAGGAAAAAGAGCAGTGCATAAACAAATTAGCGTCTTCTAAGTATAGCAGCTTGTAACCTAAGGCCATCCTATGATGTAGTCACTGCACCATTAATTTTAACTGCAAAACCCAGGTCATACATGTCTCAGCCTGCCTTCCTTAATACATAGCCATAAGGACATTTCTGAAATTCAGACCACTGGCATTTATGGCATTCAGACATTAGCAATCATCATGAGCTCTGGGAATACGTGACAAGTATCTCCTGGAAGAGCAGGGTGATATCCAGATCAAAAAAGGTTTTGTTGGTTTTTTTTAAATGGGGAGATATGGCGAAAGAAAGAGGAAGCAATGGTCCATTGTTCTGAACTAATTTAGCTAGCTGACTGCTAGCTGCAGTTTGGCAGTTCAAATCAGTTTTCTAGAGGGTTAGCTCAAAAGCCTTTTTTTGCAGGCAAAAGACAACAAGGTAAAAATTCAAAACTCTGCATACAGCACATGCTGTGCCTGCAGAAAGTCCCAGATTGAATCCTTGCCATCTCCAGTTGCAAAATATTATGACTGAATCTCTGGGAAATTTCTGCCAGGGTGCAGATGACATCTCAAGATACATGGGATGCTATCCTGATTTAGTAGAATATAATTTCTTAGTTTAAAAATCTGATGGATTTATTCATACGAGGCTATGCTATGTACATAGCATTCACTCACCTATGGGGAAAATCCTAGGTCAAGAGATCATTAAAAATACAAACAATATTTTCATATTTCATACTGTGGGTGCAGTACTGCAGGCTACTTCTGCTGTCTGCTGTCTGCTTGCAATTTGACAGTTCAAATCTCACCAGGCTCAAGGTTGACTCAGCCTTCCATCCTTCCGAGGTGGGTAAAACGAGGACCCAGATTGTTGGGGACAAGAGGCTGACTCTGTAAACAGCTTAGAGAGGGCTGTAAAAGCACTATGAAATGGTATATAAATCTAAGTGCTATTACTATCTCCAAAATTCCTTTGCTTTTATTCCTCATTGGCTTCAAATCTTGCTGCAGGGGCTTAACCAGTGGTGAAATCCAATTGTTTTTACTACTGGTTCTGTACGCGTGGCTTGGTGGGCATGGTGTGGCTTGGTGGGCGTGGCAGGGGAAGGATATTGCAAAATCTCCATTCCCTCCCTACTCCTGAGGGAAGGATATTGCAAAATCTCCATTCCCACCCCACTCTGGGGCCAGCCAGAGGTGGTATTTGCTGCTTCTCCGAACTACTCAAAATTTCCGCTACCGGTTCTCCAGAACCTGTCAGAAACTGCTGGATTTGACTTCCGGTGGGACTGCGACATTGCCGGACGCTTCTTTTTGAAGCGCCAGCCCAGGGCTTCGTAGAACTGCAAGAACAGCGACTATCGGCTGTCTTGCGGTTTGAAAACTTTCCCCCTGGTATGAGGGGGGAAAGTGAGTAGACGGGTGGGGTAGAGCTCCCTGAAAGTGCCAGATTTCACCCATAATCTGGCGCTTGAAGATGAGAGCTCCCCGCTAAGCCTGTCAGTACTCCGGACCCTGGATGCCTCTGCTTTGCAGAGCTAGATGTCATTACCATCCCAGCACCAACTTTAAATAGATACTCTTTGAATCAAGCTGGCGGAGCACAAGCAGTATGAATCAAACAGCAAGTATTTTTTTTTCCTTTTAACTCCAAAGATTTACTTTCTTTAAAAGATTCTTCCTAAGCTGAAAGTGAAAGCAAGATGGCGTTTGAGTTTTAACGGGGCGTAAAGAAGTGAAAGCTAAAAGTAATTATTGACAAGCCCCTGTTTGAAACGTAAAACTCCTTTTTGAAAAGTGGATGTAACAAGAAAGGAATAATAATAATTGAAGCAGCAATACAAATTACAAATTGTAAAGGATCCCTTTTTTTTTCTTCTTGAAACTCTTTTTTTCTTTTTCTTCCCCTTTTTTTTTCTGTCCTTCTGGAAGGGAAGGAAGAAGGGGGGCAAGATGGCTGGGCTTTTTTAAAGCAAAGGAGGGTTATTTAACCCTCAATGGTCTGATTTTGAGGAAGCTTTGAGTTCAATTACCTCTGCTTTATTGAAAAGAATTGATACTATATTTCAAGCTTCTCAAGCTGGAAACAATGAAATACATGGAAATACTGAGTTGCAATCTAGCAGTGGGGGATTGAATGAAGAGTTGGGAGATGCAAAAAAAACAACAACAGATTATAGCAGATTTTACTGAGGAGAGAAAGATGAATGCTGTGCAAAATAAGGAGCAAGAAGTGTTGGAAGGTGATGAAATTTTGGTTCCACGAATTTTTTTTTATAAAACTCAATCTGCACTTAAAGAGTTGTTTCCAGAAGAAGCTACATTTCTGCAAAAATTTTATAATATGCAATCCCAAAAAACGCAAAATTCTACTGGAGCTAAAAAAGGCAGAGGGATCAAAGTTAAGAAGAAAGTTCGTAAAAAGGAAAAGAAGAAAGACTGGAGAAATGGAAAACAACCCTGCTTGATGGGATGATGGTCCTTAAAAAGTATTGTTTAACTGTTTAAAGATTTTGAATTTTTTGGAAAAAGAAAAAAAAACAGACAGCAGTTTAATGCCAGTTAACTAAGCGATGAGCGACGATGAGGAGGCAACCTACAGCTGTATTGGAATATTTGAGAAGAATAAACAGATCACAGCAATGCTGGTGTATTGGGTTGTGAAATATGCCCTGACTTGAATGATTTGGATTATTTTATTAAGGACTGCAACAAATTTGGACTTAATTGCAATCGCAGAAGTTCTATTGAATATAGCAAATTGAAGTTTCCTGCTTGATGGTAATGAATATAAGGCAAAAGGACTATGGACCTAGGGCAATTGCAGTTGATCTGGTGGTTTCCCTAATATGTCTGACGAATTTATTAATCTAATTTTTGACTGGATTTGATGGATATCATTTCAAATATAATTACAATTACAAAGTCACTCGGGGGGCTTTTTTTTATATATACAGAAGCAATTTTTATTTAGGTGGGTAGACGCAAATGAAGATATCTTATATGCTGTTGGAAGATGTGAAGACAAGAAGATTAGCAATTGGTTCAATCTAGTATGAAGAATTTAAATGATTGATAAAGTTCTTAAATGATGTTCTTAGTTGATTTGTTAATATGTATTGATATAAGAGGTTTGATTATTAATTAAAAAATTATTGTTAATATTATTTCTTATTAAGTGTTTTAATTATAATTGGACCTTGATGGTTTAAAAGTGAAGGACGGAAGAGTTTATATAGTAATTTTTTTTAAAATCGGGGGTTTTTTGAGTGAGGGTTTCCCTTTGTTGTTGTTGTTGTTGTTGTTGTTGTTTTGTTTTAAATGAAAGAAGTTATAAAATATTTTGTTAAATTGTATAGATCTAATAATTTGTTAAGTAACAATTAGCCAAATTGAGTAATGATAGGTTTGATTAGATAATACTTAATTGTTTTAATTGCTGTAATTATAAATGGAGATAATTTTGTTGAATTAGATGGAATAAGGAGAAAAAAGACTTGCTTTCCTTTTATCTATTTGTTTAATGATCATGATTATAATAAGTGTGAAATGGAGTTTAATTTAGAGAATTTAAGCTGTATTTTATTTTGTACTTGCTCTGGGAAGTCGGGGGGGTGGTTGGGGAGGGGGGGAGAAAATGTATGTAAAACTTTTAAAACTTTTTCAATAAAAAAAAAAAAAGAAAGAAACTGCTGGATTTCACTCCTGGGCTTAACAGTGATAAAGTTTAGAAGAAGGCAGACCCTATAATTAGGCAATGTGAAATGGTCGCCTCTGCTGGAGATATTGGGAAGTATCAGTAGGATGTTTGGGCAAACATCTTTCCCCAAATTCAGGTGTGTTGAAGAATACTGTCCATCTTGAAATAAGATTTATCTGCCATTCCAGTCAGCTTTGGTATGTGGAATGAAAATTTGGGTGCTATATTTTTTATTAGCTTCAAGCAAAAAGTGATGTATTTCACCGAGGAACTGATAATGAAGGTTTAGAGCCTTCTTCCTTGACAAGGCAAATATTTCGCTCACGAGAAAACATGTACCATTTCTACACACGAGAGTTTCTCCAGTCTGGTATCGGTGCCAAACTGCGTTGACCCCTAGCAAAGGTGTCCAACTTGGAGAAGTCTTCCAAATCAGCTCTTACTCCAGAGGAAAGGCTCTAAAAACAATTTTGCAGAATTTGCTGTGGGAGGTGCTTGATTAATGAGAATTCCTGCTGTTAGGCTGGTTGGCATCTACCTAAACCCAAAAAGTGATGCTTTCCAAGCATGATACTTTCACGGCAAGATTTATTGAGAAGAGATGAATGGTGTTTCAAAAATTCCAGCAACTGAATTATATCATATCTAGGAACAATATGCCCCAATGTATATTGGGTTGAAGACTTTTTCAATTTCTTTCTAACTGTGTTCCATTTGCGAAATTCTTTTCATAAAATATGAAGGAGTCCTGGTGGCACAGTGGACTAATTCACTGTTATTAAGATCAGCTGCTCGCAATTACTGCAAGTTCAAATCCCACCAGGTTCAAGGTTGACTCAGCCTTCCATCCTTTCTAAGGTAGGTGAAATGAGGACCCGATTGTGGGGGCAATAAGCTGACTTTGTATAAATATACAAAAGTATGAAGGCTATTGCTTAACGCACTGTAAGCCGCCCTGAGTCTCCGGAGAAGGGCGGCATATAAATCAAATTTATATGTATGTATGTATGTATGTATGTATATGTGTATGTGTATGTATGTATGTGTGTGTGTGTGTGTGTGTGTGTATATTTGTTTTCTGAGGTTTTCGCGGGTGTTTGTATGTAGGTCTTTGGTTATTTGGGTTTTCTCCCGCGTAAAATTGGAAGTGTCTTGGCGACGTTTCGACGAAGTCTCATTCGTCATCTTCAGACTGGTGTTCTCGGCTTCATGCTTCCAGGAGCAATGTGTGATCGCACCTGTTTCCTCCTTTTAACTGCCAGTGGGGGTGGGAGCTGATTGGGTGGGAGCATGGCTGTGTTCTGATTGGGTGGAGGTGTGCTTTGATTGGTTGGGGGCCTGGCTGTGCTCTGATTGGATGGGTGTGTGCTCTGTTTGGGTGGGGGCTTGGCTGTGCTCGGGTTAGTCTGAGTTGCAGGGGGATTTGAGCTGGTGAGCTGGTGAGCTGGAAGCACGAAGCCGAGAACACCAGCCTGAAGATAACGAATGAGACTTCGTCGAAACGTCGCCAAGACACTTCCAATTTTACGCAGGAGAAAACCCGAATAACCAAAGACCTACACACACATATATATGTGTGTGTGTGTGTGTGTGTGTGTGTGTGTGTGTGTGTGTGTATAAAACGAAGCTTGCAGGTGGCTGTACATAGAATAGTCTCCTGAATCTTCAGCCCGGGAATCAACTCTTACACTGCCTTGTCCAATCTCTCAACTTCAGAGAGCTCATTCTTCCTCACACCAAGGCATCATCCCCATTCTTTTGATTAGGATTAGGGAAGGGGTGTCAAACTGAATTTCTTCGAGAGCCAGATCCAGGGGTGGGTTCTACTTACCTTTACTACTGGTTCGCATTGCGCTCACGCAGAAGCTTCTGCACATGTGCAGATCACCTATGATGACGTCCAGGTCAGTGGGCAGAGCCTCCAGCTTGTTTTACTACCGGTTCTTGTGAACCGGTCCGAGCTGGGGGCAACCCACCACTGGCCTGATCAGCATTGTAGTTCTCCACAGGCCAGCAAGTATGGGGGTGGGGAGAGATGAGACAGGTGCCTCATGCAGCACCCTGCCAGCCAAAATGGGGCACAAGGGGCCATGCACGGCCCCTGCACCCCATTTTGGCTGCCGTGGGCCAGTCCTATGCTATTTCCAGGCTGCCCCCATTGGATTTAAGCACCCTGTGGGCCGAATCCGGCCCATAAGGGTAAAGGTTCCCCTCCCACATATGTGCTAGTCATTCCCGACTCTAGGGGGTGGTGCTCATCTCCATTTCAAAGCCGAAGAGCCAGCACTGTCCAAAGACATCTCCGTGGTCATGTGGCCGGCATGATTAAATGCCAAAGACTCACGGAACGCTGTTACCTTCCCACCAAAGGTGGTCCCTGTTTTTCTCTTTGCATTTTTTACGTGCTTTCGAACTGCTAGGTTGGCAGAAGCTGGGACAAGTAGCAGGAGCTCACCCCGTTACGCGGCACTAGGGATTTGAACTGCTGAACTGCTGATCTTTCGATCGACAAGCTCAGCATCTTAGCCACTGAGCTTATATTTACTGACAAAGAAATAAAGGGAGACTAGTATAGATCTGTTTCAAGCTATTTAGCTCTCATCAGCTAGCCATACCCTTCTGGGATTCGAACCTGGGCTTGCTTGCATATT
>WNWU01000048.1:775591-859251 GCA_012654045.1 Ptyas mucosa | reverse complement strand
AGAAGAGATGAAGGAACATAGAAGAGAAGAAGAGAAGGATCAGATGGAGGGAAGGGAACATAGAAGAAATGCTTTGAGCTTCTGGAAGAAAAATATGTGATGCAAATAATTATCACCACTACCGGTGTTATATTTTTGAAGCAAAAACAACGACTTGCTTCTGTATAAACTTTCTCTACTTATTTTCCACACCTACATTTGTATTATCGAATGAATTATCGAAAACAATTATTGAGAACAATTAAGAAAGATAAATGCTGAGTATGGAGAGTGTCATCTGCAAAGACGCAGCCTCACCAAACCAAAAAATACAGCCTGAAGCCTCATGAGACATCTAACACACTTTATGCTTGGAAGACGTTTATATTATATTCGTGGAAATGGACTAATATCTTTTCACAACTCCACATTAGCGATAGGGAATCATAAGGTCTGTTACCAATTGCTACCCCTCTGAAGCCTGTGTTTAAAAGATGCACTGATTAAAAGCATGCATTTAGCAATGGGGAAGGAGAGAGGGGCACTTGGGCCCTAAAGGGAGAAGAGGATACAATGCAGTTCTTATTATCAATTTTCCATTCTACAAAGGGTGACTGAAAATACAATGTGCCTCAAAGGGAATTATCGTGCCTATAGGGCACTTTCGTAAATACTCTGCCATCCTTCATGAACTCTCGTGACTCCATTATGGCCCTTTGAAGGCATCTCCCTGTTGTCAATAGGCATGACCTACAAATTAGTACATGATCATTAACTTTTTTCCACGGGCCAGCCTGTGACTCCCACTTAATAATATTAAAATCCCCGAATACAAAAGAAAAAAGTGTCTCGATTCACAGCATCGTTCGCACTCAGGACAAAGGCAACGTTGTACTCTTGCTGTTGTGGTCTTTAAAACATTCTCATTCTAAAGAGACAACTTCTTGAAAGGGAATTTTTTTTTATTTTTTTATTTTTGGTAATCCGAAATGAAAGTTTTTGTGACTTTAGAGATTTGCTGGGGTTGTGCCAGAGCTGCGCCCAAGTCAGACTAGATGTCTCCAAGAACGAAGATAATGTGGAAATAATGTGATGCAAATAATTATCACCACTACCAGTGCTACCCTGTTTCCCCTAAAATAAGACATCCCCTAATAATAAGCCCAATTGGGCTTTTGAACGCATGCGCTAAAATAACGCCCCCCCTGAAAATAAGCCCTCCCCGAAAATATTTAAACACATGCGCAGCCGGTCTTCGCCATTTCCTCTGGTTAGGGTTAGGGAGACAGAGCTGGAAATCACGTAAGACGGCAAGAGGATCCCCGTCTTGCTCCACGCGCCCCAAAATAATAAGACCTCCCCGAAAATAAGGTCAAGCACTTATTTCGGGATTAAAAAAAATATAAGACAGGGTCTTATTTTGGGGAAAACACGGTATATTTTTGAAGCAAAAACTACTGCTTGCTTCTGTGTAGTTTTTTGACTTATCTTCCATACCTACATTCTATTATCAAATCAAATTATTGAGAACAATTAAGAAAGAGACATCCTTTTTAAATAAAGAATTGTAACATTACTGAGATGGACAATACACAACTTAATCAGAAAAAACTTAAGTTTCAGTTGTGTATATGCTGCAGGTTTAGTTCCCATGCAGAAAAATACCCCTAAAATAAATAATCAATGCACTCTAAAATACAGGTAGTCCTTGACTTACAACAATTCATTTAGTGACTATTCAAAGTTACAATGGCCCTTGAAAAAAGTGACTTAGGACCATTTTTCACACTTACAACCATTGGATGATTGGCAACTGTCTCTTACTTATGACGATTGTTGTGTCCTGGGGTCATGTGACCACTTTTTGTAATCTTCTGACAAGCAAAGTCAATGGGAAAGCCAGATTCACTTAACAACTGTGTGACCAGTTTAACAATGGAGTGATTCACTTAACAACTGTGGCAAGAAAACTCGTAAAATGGAGCAAAACTCACTTAACAAATGCCTCAATTAGCATCAGAAATTTCGGACTTAATTATGATCATAAGTCAAGGACTACCTGTAGTATAATTATCACATTTGGAAAGCTAACCTACATAATATTCAGTGGTGCAAGATATATAACCTACTTCACTTCAGAGAACATAAATTGTTGGCACAAAATGACACAACAGCACAGAAAAGTGGGACACTCCACTTAACACTTACACTTAGAATAACTTTATTGTCACTTTGAATGTACACTAATCAGAATACATTAAAATGAAATTTCGTTGCATAAAGCTCTCAAAAGGTCACCCCCTCCAATACATCACATAAACATAACAAAATAAATAAATACAAAATTATGCATATACTCACATATCTACATATATTATATGACACAGAGAATCCACACAGTCTAGTCCAGTTGTATACATGTACATGGCGAGAAAAACAAATCTTGCCAGTTATCAGACGGATGGCATGGGGAACAAAGCTGTTGCAGAATCTGGTAGTCCTGCTAGAAATACTTTGAAACCTCCTCCCAGAGGGGATCAACAGGAACAGACCATTAAGTGGGTGTGTGGGGTCTCTAACGATGCTTTGAGCTCTAAGCACATAGTGCTTATAAGCAGTATCCTGAATAACGGGAAGCAAGCTTCCTATACTCTTCTCGGCTGTCCTCACCAGTCTCTGTATGGACTTTCTATCTGAGGCACAGCTGCCACCAACGCAAACAGTGATGCAGTTTGTTAAAACGCTTTCAATCGTGCCTCTGTAAAAAGTGGCCATGACAGAAGGAGAAAGATGTGCCCTCCTCATCTGATGCAGGAAATGCAGACCCTGAGTAAGGGGTGTGCATAAGCGCACCAATGTGGCTACCATCCCTACTGTCCTACTGTCCCCATTTATTCGTATCCTTATCCTGTATTCATAATCATGTTTATACTTATATCTGTAATCTTATGTGTTTGACAAATAAAATAAAATAAACAACTGGGTGACCTTGAGCCAGTCATTCTGTCTCAGCCCTAGAAAGAAGGCAATGATAAACCACTTCTGAAAATCTTCCGAAGAAAACTTTTGAAATGGCAGTCATCAGGATACCTTGACTCCACAAGAAAAAAAATCCTTGTCTTTCTGCTGAAATAGAATGCTGACAGCTCAGATACCCTACATCTCCCCTTACAAATTAAGACAGCATAGCAAATATAATGATATGGTACTATATAGATCCCTAGCAACTATTTTCTCCCATGGGTCAGCTAAATCCTAAACTTCAACTATTCTGAATAACTGTCAACAATAGGCAAATATAGTGTTATCAGACTCCAGGATCATATTTTTTTTAATTTTTTAAAAAAATTTATTTATATGCCGCCCTTCTCCGGAGACTCAGGACAGCTTACAATACGTTAAGCAATATTACCATATGTGGTGGACATGTGCAGAAGCTAAGAAATATTGGACTAAGATACACACGTGGTTGGAAAAAATGATAAAGAGGCATATTGACTTTAAACCAGAGATATTTTTATTAGGGATTTTACCAGAGACATACAGTAGAGAATTGCAATATTTAATTTGCAATTTAGTTTTAACAGCGGCTAGAATTGTATTTGCTAAAAACTGGAAAGGAGAGAAGATACCTACTGATGATGAAGTCATTAAGAAAATGTTGGACTGTGCTGAAATGAGTAAATTGACATTTGAAATTAGAGAACAGGAAGATAAACAATATTATTTGATATGGGATTTGTTTTATCAATGGTTAGATAATAAAACATGGAGATGAAATATGAAATATGAAGTGGATGTAAAGATAAAATATGTGAAGTTCTTTTTTATGGGAAATAAGCTTTTGTCATATATTGATATTTTGAAGATGGTTGAGCACAAAAGAATGTTAACCGATCGACACACTGTCTGTAATTGTTTGGAATGATGATGGTTTTATGTTTGTTTTAAAATAAAAAAAAATATTCAAAAAAACCCCAATAGGCAAATATAGCTAAACCACTGAAAGATAATAGGCAGACTCGATAATCCATGAAAAGACAAATTTAGGGTTCCATTCTCTTGTTATCTATTAAAGCAAACTAATGATCTGGGACTTCCAAGAGTTTCCAGGAACGATAATGTAACCTGCCAGCACAGATGGAGTAAGGTCTGCATTTTTGTCAGAAAATGGCTTATTCAGATTGCACAATAATGCCTTTTTCAAATCAAGCCATAATGCATAAATAGGGAAAATTTAGCATGTTATCTTAAGAAGAATCTCTTCCCTCACTTACAGAGCAAGGCCGTACCAACCAGGACAGTACAGGTAGTCCTCAACGTACGACCACAATTGAGCCCAATGTCCAAATTTGTTAGTGAGTTTTGCCCCATTTTACGAATTTTCTTGCCAAATTTGTGAAGTGAATCACAGCAGCTGTTAAGTTAGTAACATGGTTGTGAAGGGAATCTGGCTTCCCTACATGAATGTGCAACCGTCACTGCAACCGTCATAAATGTGAGTCAGTTGTCAAGCATCCGAATGTAAATCACGTGACCATGGAGATGCTGCAATGGTCATAAGTGTGGAAAAATGGTCATAAATCATTTTTTTAAATTGCTGTTGTAACTTCGGTCACTGTTGTAAGTCAAGGACTACCTGTATTGAATTTAAACTGCCAACAGCTGTTTGACCAATCTGATGGCAGGTAGCTGAAGAGCAGGGATGAAATGCTCCGGGTTCAGACCGGATCGCCCGATCCGGTAGTGATGGAGGCCGGTGGTTTAGAGAACCAGTAGCAAAAATCCCTGCCACCCTGCCATGCCCAGCTGAGCTGCACAATCATCAGAGGTTTTTTCTTTTAATTTTGAAAAGCATTTTTTCTACAACCTCTTCGGCCGAAAAAATGCTTTTAAAAGTAAAAAAAAAAAAGCCTCTGATGATCGCGCGGCTCAGCTGGGATCGTCAAAGGGATCATCAGCTGATGATCCCACCTGAGATGCCTGATCAGCAGAGGCTTTTAAAAGAAGAAAAGCCTCTGCCGATCAGGCAACACAGCTGGGATCGTCAGAGCCTTTTGAAAGCATTTTTTTACAAACTCTTCGCCAAAGAGGTTGTAAAAAAAATGGTTTTAAAAGAAAAAAAATTGGCCACGCCCACCCAGTCACATTACCCCCACCACCAAGCCACGCCCACAGAACAAATTTTAGATTTCACCACTGCTGAAGAGCAACATTTGGAAGTCTGCAATTTTCCCAACCATAATTTAAAGAATTGGGAGGAAAAACAATGAGCAAGAGAGCCCTGTTGAGAAGAAAGCAAAAATTTCTGAGGAAGGTTGAAAATCCTGAGCCAACTATGAATGACGCCAAGCGGCGCTCTCTCATTGCTAACGCTACACGGCATTAGGGAAATCCGTTTGAAGAATATAGTGATGCTGTGACTAATACCTCAAAGTCAGCCATTGAAGAATTAAGGTGAGAACGATGCCGCGATTTCCTTGATTTAAAACAAATAGGTTGCAATCCATCTAAGTAAGAAGGCATGTCAGAAGGAATAAAGTTTGCTTCACTTGCGCAGGGTGGCATGCCTTATTGGTCTTTACATGTCAGATTAGCACCACCAAATCCCTAAAAGCTGAGTTATGCTAAAAGTATTCAGCTAAACAACCCAAAACAAACGTTTTCGTAGTGAATCAGATCTAACCACCCCCCACCCAGATCTTCGCTGCAGAAACTCTAGTATGAATCAGAACAATATTTGGGAAACTAGCATCAATGCTTAATACGCTTCTGAAGCACAGGAACGGTTGTCTTAGACACCAGTCTAAAAAGGCAGGTGGGGCTGTGGGTACAACATACCTTCCCAAAAACAAAAATCTGAAGTGAGACATGCTGCAAAAATTAAGGTGTGGATTTTTGACATTGCTCGCTCCTCTATACCAATACAAACTATTTCATGTAAAATACTTTTGGGGTCCTTTTCTATATTAAGGGGTGACATTGTAGTAAGGTAAAGATAAAGGTTCCTCTCACACATATATGCTAGTCGTTCCCAATTCTATGGGGCGGTGCTCATCTCCGTTTCAAAGCCGAAGAGTCCACGCTGTCCAAAGATGTCTCCGTGGTCATGTGACCGGCATGACTAAATGCCAAAGGCGCACGGAACGCTGTTACCTTCCCACCAAAGGTGGTCCCTATTTTTCTACTTGCATTTTTTACGTGCTTTCGAACTGCTAGGTTGGCAGAAGCTGGGACAAGTAATGGGAGCTCGCTCCGTTACACGGCACTAGGGATTCGAACCGCTGAACTGCCGACCTTTCAATCCGACAAGCTCAGCGTCTTAGCCACTGAGCTACCGCGTCCCTGACATTGTAGTAGAACCATGATTATTTTTGTGTTTTGATTCCTGATGTATGTGTTTGTTTTATCACATACATTTAGGTTTTGGGTTTAATTGTGAATTTTTTAAACTTAAATTGAGGAATTAGGTTTAATTTCAAGGGAAATATACATCTATTTTGCTGTTATAGATGTCAGTGGTATTAAGCTACGGCAAATGATTAGCATCAGTCAGCTTGAACTGGTCCCCAAAGTACTTTTATGTGACTCACAGAGATCTGTATGAAATTTTAAGCTTCCTAGTAGATCCTGCCTGAATTCTATTCCAGAAGTGGGAGGAAAATGAGTTCATAGACAGCTGTATTCTTTTGGATTTTATATAATTAATATAACTGTATATATACATATTTACATGAGGATCCTTCACAGCTCATTCATATTTATGACGGTTGCAATGTCCCATGGTCATGTGATCAACTTTTGGGAAATTCTGATAAGGAAAGTCCATAGGAAAGTCAGATTTGCTTAAACAACACTTATGACCAGTGGTGGGTTGCCCCCGGTTCAGACCGGTTCGCAAGAACTGGTAGTAAAACCAGCAGGAGGCCCCGCCTACCATCCCAGATGTCATCACCAGCTGGTAGTAAAGGTAAGTGAAACCCACCCCTGCTTATGACAGTTACAGTGTCCCAGGGTCATGTGATCAGTTTTTACAAACTTCCGACAAACAAGTCAACAGAGAAATTGGATTCATTTAACAAATGTGCTACTCACTCAACAACTGCAATAATTCACTTAACAACTGTGGCAAGAAAGGTTATAAAATTGGGCAAAACCCACTTAACAAACGTCTCACTTAGCAACATAAATTTCAGGCTCAATTGTGGTTGTAAGTCGAGGACTTTCTGTATAAATAAAGCAGGAGATCTTACATTGGTCTGAATATAGAAATCAGGGTTCATCTTACAAATGTACCAATCCAGAATTTCTTATTTCATTTTTTCCTCAAAGTTATAAGAATTACATGGTTGGATCAAGGAAACCCATCTCATCAGTCCAGAAGTACTTTCTGCCTTGCTCCCTTACTAACTTCGGAATAGTTTACAATTAATTCAATTTCCAGTAAAGGGAATAAAAAAGTAAGTACTTAAAAAGTACTTAACAAATGTCTCACTTAGCAACATGATTTTTGGGCTCAATTGTGGTTGTAATTTGAGGACTACATCTCTCTTTCTCTCCCCCTCTCCCTCCCTCCCTCCCTCTCTCCCCCTCCCTCCCTCTCTTTCTCTATCTCCCTTCCCCTCTCCCACCCTCTCTCCCTCTCTCTATTTCTCTCTCCGTCTTTCTCTCCCTCCTTTCTCTCCCTCTCTCGCCCACCCCAGATACCAAGAAGCAGAGATGAC
Source organism: Ptyas mucosa (assembly GCA_012654045.1). Taxonomy (NCBI): domain Eukaryota; kingdom Metazoa; phylum Chordata; class Lepidosauria; order Squamata; family Colubridae; genus Ptyas; species Ptyas mucosa. The sequence continues at coordinate 851,548 of WNWU01000048.1, read as the reverse complement.
TGCAGGGTGTGGTCACAAAAAGCAAGATGGCCACTGCGACAATCCAGTCAAAACTTTGCCTGTTCATGTGCATTGCTACCTAATAGCAGGATTGTACTGAAGAGAAAATCACGAACAGAGAAAACGTATCTTATAAATCAAATAAGTAAATAGTGACACCTGGGCATAGAACAAGCCTTCATTTGCCAGGCCTCGTTCTCACCAACCAAAGCTTGAAATATCATGAAATCATGGCCCTTTATGAGATATAAATTTGATCCCTCGGGAGATGGGATGTGTGGAGGAGTGGAGTTGAAGTCCACACATGTTCAATTTCCTAAGGTCGATAAACACTACAAAGGGTTGAGGCTGATGAAGAAGGTATCTATCCCTTCCTACTGCTTAGATATTCAGCTTTTCTACTTTCTGTGACTCAGAATAATGGGTCATAGGAGACGGTGTGTGTGGAGGAGTAGAGACACTCATCAGCTCAACTTCCTCTTTGCATGGTTCACCCATTATTCTGAGTCACAGAAAGTAGAAAAGTTTAAGATCAATATCTAAGCCGTAGATATCTCCATCACCCTGAACTCCTTTTGCAGTGTTTCTCAATTTACCAACTTGTAATATGCATCACAAGTGACATATGTATCGAATGCATGTGGACTTCCACTTCAAGTCCATACAACTCATATGTATGGACTTCAACTCCCAGAATTCCCCAGCCAGCTCGGAATTCTGGGAGTTAAAGCAGGGGTGAAATCTAAATTTTTCCCCTACTGGTTCTGTGGGCGTGGCTTGGTGGACGTGGCAGGGGAAGGATACTACAAAATCCTCATTCCCTCCCCACTCCTGGGGGAAAGATATTGCAAAATCTCCATTTACACCCCAGTCTGGGGCCAGCTAGAAGTGGGTATTTGCAGGTTCTCCAAACTGCTCAAAATTTCCGCTACCGGTTCGCCAGAACCTGTCGGAACCTGCTGGATTTCACCCCTGAGTTGAAGTCCACACATATTACGAGTGGCTAAAGTTGAGACGTTCTGCTCTACAAGGCCGGTAATGAAATAGAAGAAAACATTGGAGGTAGCCTACACCAGGTGTGCACTGTCGTCCATGAGTCACTGTGCGAATTAATATGGGTGGTGCTGGATAAAAAGAGTCTGTAGTGTTGACAACACTGAACTGTAGCTTTGTCACTTTGCAAAGGTGAACACAACTACCCCAGTAATTCTGAGTTTGCGTAACCCAATAAACCATAAATTAAGGGTAAGGAGCAAGTACACAGGATGTAAGAAATCAAAACATAGTCAGCTTTGCAAACTAGAAAACCTTTCCCATCTAACTATCACTCCAATAAATTCAGTTGTTGCGGCCAGTACAGAGGTTGCATTCAGCCGGTTCGCACCAGTTCGGGCGAACTGGTAGCGGCGACCGCCCACTCATCCGGACGTAATGCTGTCCAATTTATCCACATTTTTGAGGCCAGGTGTATGTGCAGAAGGTGCATCTGCAAGCAAAGTGCATGCGCAGAAGTCTGGGCGCATGCGAACTGGTGGCAACAATATGTGAAAGTCACTCGTGGGCCAGAACCTTCAGATGTGGCTGGAGAAAATGGTTTTCAGGACCTCACCTAGAAAACGACAACTAATCCCCTGTAAAAAATACAAATAGTCCTTGGCTTATGACCACAACTCAGCTCAAAACTGTCGTTGCTAAGCAAGGCAGTTGTTAAGTGAATGCTGAAGTCCACACGTGTTAAACTTTACAACTTTATTGGCCACAGTGAAGTGAATCTCTACAGTTGTTAAGTGAATCATAATGTCATTAAATGAATCTGTCTTCCTCCACTGACTTTACTTCTTGGAAGCCAGCTGGGAAGTTTACAAATGGTGATTACATAACCCCTGGATAGCACAACTTCATAAGTTGTGCCAGTTGCCGGGTGTCCAAATTTTGATCACATGACCATGGGAATATGCAATTGTGGTTTGTGTGAAAACCGGTTAAAAGTCACTTTTCTCCGTGCCATTGTAACTTCAAACAGTCACTAAAGGAATGGTTGTTGAGGACTATCTGTAGTCAGGCCGACAGGGAGGATCAGTGCTGCTCCCACCATCCAAAGCCGTCAGGTTCCAGTAGGGGTAGTCCTCAATTTACAACCACAATGGAGCCCAAAATGTAAGTTGCTAAGTGAGAAAAATGTTTTGCCCCATTTTACGACTTTTCTCACCACGTTGTTAAGCGAATCACTGCAGTTGTTAAATTAGTAACACGGTTGTTAAGCAAACCTGGTTTCCCCACTGACTTTGCTCCTCAGAAGGTCACCAAAAGGGGATCATGTGACTCTGGGACACTGCAACCGTCATAAATGCGAGTCAGTTGTCAAGAATCCGAATGTAAATCAGGTGACTATGGGGATGCCGCAAGGGTCCTAAGTGTGTGAAAAACAATCCTGAGTCACTTTTCCCAGCACCGTTGTCACTTCGAACGGTGACTCAATGAAGGACTAGCTGTATTGGAAAGCAGGCGACTTTCCAAGTTGGTGCGAATGCCTTTGAATGTGCAAGGAAAGTGAGAGGATCACGCCGGTGTTTACTGTATATAACAGAATAACAGAGTTGGAAGGGACCTTGTAGGTCATGTAGTCCAACCCCCTGCTCAAGCAGGAGACCCTACACCAGTGATGGCGAACCTATGGCACGCGTGCCGGAGGTGGCACGCGGAACCATTTCTGTGGACACGCGAGCGCACACCAGTCAGCTGATTTTCGGGCCTTCCGGCCCCACCGGAAGTCAGGAAATGGGCCATTTCCAGCCTCCCGGGGGTGGGGGAGGCTGTTTTGGCCCTCCTCGAGCTCCAAGAAAGCCCCTGGAGCCTGGGAAGGGTGAAAAACAGGCACGCAACGGCAAAAATGTTAGCCATCACTGCCCTACACCATTTGTGACAGATGGCAATCCAATCTCTTCTTGAAAGCCTCCAATGATGAAGCTCCCACAAGGTTCCGAAGGCAACTTCTGTTCCTCGATTGGGGTCGATTGTCCTCACCGTCAGAAAAATCTCCTTATTTCTTAAATCCGGATCCCTCCCTTGATTACTTTCCATCCATTATTCCTTGTCTGGGCCTTTGGGTGCTCAGGCTGAACCCCCTTCCTCTCTGCGGCAACCCCTCAAAATGGCCCAGTGGCTAAGACGCTGAGCTTGTCGATCAGAAGCGGTTCAAATCAGTGGTGGGTTCCTCCCGGTTCGGCTGAGCTGGTAGCGGTGATGATATGACGTCACCGAACTGGTTCTCTTTGTTCGGGAGCTGGGCCCTCCCCCCCCCCCCCCCCCGCATTAGTCTTACCTTTTATTTGGCCCTGCCCTCAATCTATTTGTTGCCTCCCGAGTCCCAGCTGATTGGCTAGAAGGAAAAAAACTGTTTAAACTCTTGCCCCAGGGCCTCAAAGGGCCGCCCTACAGCTGATCAGTGTTAAAAGGCAGTGTGGTAGTAGACCAGTGCGCTCCAAAAACAAATGGATAGACTGGTGCCTCCAAAACCAAATGGGTAGACCGGTGCCTCCAGAAACAAATGGGTAGACCGGTGCCTCCAAAAACAAATGGGTAGACCACTGCCTTCAAAAACAAATGGGTAGACTGGTGCCTCCAAAAACAAATGGGTAGATGGGTGCCTCCAAAAACAAATGGGTAGATGGGTGCCTCCAAAAACAAATGGGTAGACCGGTAGAGCTCTGCAAGCAGTTAAAAGCCTGGTAGACCAGTACTGCTAAATCCTAAAGAGTTGTCACATGACCCTCAAGCCACGGCCACAAAATAAGCCACGCCCAAAGAACCGGTAATTTAAAAAAAATTAGACCCCACCCCTGGTTCGAATCCCTAGCATAGGTCTCCTGCATGGGGGTTGGACTAGATGACCTCCAAGATCCCTTCCAATTCTGTCAAACTGTTATTATTAAATATTGGAGGATCTCTGTCGTTGTCTCCCACCCTGGTCCTCCCCTTCAAGTGCAGGGAACGGGACGCAGCGAGGGGCGGTTTCCGAGGAGCCGCCCCGCCGTCTTTCCTCCCGGATCTCCTCGGCGGAGCCCCCCGCGGGTGGTGGGTGGGCCCGGAGGTCTGCCGCGCCGCTTCCCTTGACGGGAAGGAACCTGGAGCGAAAAAGGAGGTGGGGCGATGGGCTTTGCCGGCCCCGGCGCCGCCTTTGCCTGCCTGGCGCCTGAAGGCTTCGCACAGCGCCGTCGAGTGGAGCGCGCGCGGGAGGCGAGAGGAAAGATGAGTTGAAGAGGCGCTGCCCCGCGGACGAAGGAAAGGAGGGAGCCGAGCGAGCGATCCTGGGGGGACGGACGGAGCCCGCTCTTTGCATGCAGCTGGCGCCGACGGCGACCTTCTTCTCCCGGGCGTGGGCAGCCAAGCGGCGGCGGATCATGATCCTCACACGTAAGGGCGGTGGGGCTCGGGTAGGCAAAAGCCGGCGTGCGCCCTTGGAGCGGCGGCTTCTCCCAGCCGCCTTGCAAGACAGTTGGGGATCGGGATTTTGGGGGGGGGGGGAAAGAGTTTTGGGGGGGGGGGTGTTGTGTTTTGGGGGGCGTCGGCTGGGGCGCTCTGCACATGCTCGGAGGAAAAGAAAAGGGGCTCGATCCCGAACCAAGCTGATGCGTAATGCAGAGTGGAGAGGATGCGGTTACGTTATTACACCCAAAATAATAATAACAACAACAACAAAAAAACAACAACAACAACAACAACAACAATAATAATAAATAGCAACAACTATTATTACTATTACTACTACTACTACTACACCCAAGGGGCAGTTGTTGAGAGAGGGAACGTGTCCCATATGGATGGCAACTCGGCTGCATTTGAGATCCCCTTGGGGTGGCTTTTTCCTGGCGCCCTCCCGATCCTTTGCAATGGGGATCGCGCAGGAGCCGTCTTTGCGAAGGGATCCCTCATTTTTTTTTTGGCGCACGCGAGTCTGAGGTGTGGGTTCTCCGGTGGTTGGAGACTTGAGTCGAAAGGGCGAAGGAGACCTTCCTCTCCGCACGTAGGCAAGCGGCTTGGCGAGGCTTTTCGGGAAAGGCTTCCCTCGATCTGCGTTTCTCGACGGGTCTGGTTTATTTCACCCCCCTTCGAGCTGGCTCCTGCTTAAACAGCTCCTCTCTGGCTTCCCTGTCATAAAATTTACTGGCGGTTTGCATTTGCCCCTCAGTGAGGAAACGTTTCCATGCCCCTTCATTGAGGGCTTCATTGAGCTGTTGTTAGCTGTCGGTTTTATCTCATGGCAAAGTCCTCCTGTGCATTTTATATTCTGCAAGAGTTTTGTTCAGTTCTGTGTTTTTTTAGCGTTCTGAATGGTTTTCTTGAGTTCTGGCTTTTCTTGCAAAGGTCACCCACAGCTACTATAGAATTAAAAAGTGTTCAATTGGCCAAAGGAGAAATAAGGGTAATGAGAGTAGAGTAGAATAGAGTAGAGTAGAGTAGAGTAGAGTAGAGTAGAGTAGAGTAGAGTAGAGTTGGAATAGAATAGAATAGAATAGAATAGAATAGAATAGAATAGAATAGAATAGAATAGAATAGAATAGAATAGAATAGAATAGAATAGAATAGAATTCTTTATTGGCCAAGTGTGATTGGACACACAAGGAATTTGTCTTAGGTGTATATGCTGTCAAAGGAGAATAAAATACATTCATCGAGAATAAAAAGATACAACACTTAGTGATAGTCAAGGTTACAAATAAGCTATCAAATCGTACTAGGAAACAAATAAAAACAATATCATTGAAAGATACAAGCAACATGGTTATAGTAATAAGTGGGAAGAGATAGGTACTAATAAGGAAGAGAAGAATAGTAATACAGTCTTAGTAAATTATTTGACAGTGTTGTGGGAATTAGTTGTTAAGCAGAGTGATAGCATTGGGGGAGGGGGGAAACTGTCCTTGTGTCTAGTTGTTTTACTTAATTAGTAGTAATTAAGGCTGAGATGCATACTGTTATTTAACATACTTTCTTTCCTCCAACTCCTGATTTATTTAATGAAGATGAACCCCAAGCAGCCAATCCACTCAATCTAACCAGATGTATAATTTCAAGTATTTCTATAGCCATCAGTCATACCGGCTGGGAATTACAGACCTTGTAGTCCAGCAATCTAAGCAGAGCATAAGGGGGGGGAAAAAACTTCCCTTCTATATATTTAACATTAGCAGCCTAAGGCTGCTAGGGAAACAGGAAAAAGGAAGGAATCCTTGCTTGGTTGAAACCATGTGGCTGATTCTCCTTGAAATGTGTTTTAAATTAGTAGGGGTTTTTTTCCCCCCAGTTTCGAGCCAGAATGCTTTCCAATGTGCCATTCATCAAGTTTCAAGCAACTGGAAAGGGTAGTGGGTAGATATTTAAAAGGAGGGATAGGTGAAAGGGTTAAATTTGGGTGGGTGGGTGTTAAGTGGCAAAGAAAGGAAAGCTTACAGTTCCCTTTTGAAGTTTTCCAGTAATTAGTCTGGTGGCTTCTAGGAGCCAGAGCCGCCCCCCCCCCTCCTCTGGTGCCCAAGCTCCTGATGTCATCTTAGGAGCCTTTGATCTCTTTCAAGGAGTAACACCCCCGGCGAGTAGTAAACAATGCCTTGTATTTCCAGCACAAACAGAAAACAAATTCTTTTTGTTCTCTGGCATTTCAGTGCCACCTTCATTTCTGCTTTTTATTATCACAAAAACTTGTCAATGACATACTTGTGGCCTCATTGTAAGCAAAATGATTCCATTGAGCTAATGAAGATCATCCCTAATAGCAGTAAATTGGAGGTGACATATTTACATTAACTCTCACATTTTGTTCTCTCTCTCTCTCTCTCTCTCTCTCTCTCTGTCTGTCTCTGTCTCCCTCTTGAAATAGTAAGTCCCGAATGACAAAATAAAGCATTTGGAGATGAGTTTAAAGTTGGAAGTTATTCTGATAATTTTGCTTTAAAAATGAAGCAAGACAATATGGGTTTTCAAAGGAGGGCCAAAATTCTATGCATTTTTATTTGACTAGAAGTTTGTCTAAACTGATGACAGTTAATTATGAATATCATCCAGTGCACTGGTTAACTAGCATTTCTTAGCCTGGTTTTGTGTAAATGTCTTGAGATTACAGTTTCCAGAATTCCCACTTAGTGAGAGGATTGACAGGCTAGCTGATATTTATGGGTGTCGGTGCATTGCACCAAGTTGGAAAAGTCTTAACTCAGCATAAATCTGAGTTCTAGCTAGCTCAGGCTCTTCAAGAGATTGAAGAGCTACTTAATTGTCCAATAGATTTACTTTTCAGTAGATGGCAGCCCCCTGCCACACTTGTCTGTATTTGAAGGCAATCCACTGTCAAATATCATTAGCACTTAGAAGGGTGACCACCAGGTTATAACAAATCTTTAGGTTATTTGTTCAGTTATTTTCATACTGGCTATACGCAGATAGCAAATAAATAAATAAAAATCCTTGAGGTCATTTGTCCCTATTAGACTCTTTTTCAAGAGTCCAGCCCATTCTTAACATTTAAGCGAAGGAGGATGGCAGTAGACAGGACAGTGATACAAATTTAGGATATATGATGCGAACGCAGGTAAGCCAAAATTTATATTTTTGAAGCATGTGCTCCTGTGAGGAGGGGACTGTCCTTAACAGTATCAAATTTATTTTCAAGCTTCCAGTGGCTTTTTGCATTTTCCCCATCTCAAAACAACATGAAAGTACAATACCAGTTTTTAATGATTATACTACAAATATTTAGTGGCCCTGTCACTAAAAGTTTTTGTCAATATATGCAAAAAAGTTTTTGTCAATATATGCAAAAAAGAGAGGCTTAGAGGAAAAGTCTAAGAGCCTGAGTGGCGTAGCAGGCTAATGCCTCCTACTAAGGCAGCATTTAACATCCAGCTGCCTGCAATTACTGCGAGTTCAATTCTCACCAGGCTCAAGGTCGACTCAACCTTCCATCCTTTCTAAGGTGGGTAAAATGAGGACCCGGTTTGTGGGGGCAATAAGCTGACTTTGTATAAAATAGACAAAAGTATGAAGGCTATTGCTTAATGCATTGTAAGCCGCCCTGAGTCTCTGGAGAAGGGCAGCATATAAATAAAATTGAAAAAAAAAAAGTACATGAAATGCTGCTTCGGATTTCCTCCGTTATCACAAGTTTTGAATACTGTTTGTGAAGTTACTGCAAAGAGGTCTTTTTGCACGTAGGTAATGTTCTTGAACTTTTCCTGGCATCTGGATGCAAAGTGTTAGACTAGATAGATTCTGGGTTTGATCCAGAAAGATATTTTCAAGGCTGCTTTTAGGTGAAATAGGTCGTTGTTCCATCTAATCTGCTATTTTACTTGTTGAATGCTCTGGGTTTCCCAACTGTACTTTCTTGAGACATTTAAATGTAGGTGCCGAAGATTGAATTTGGAGTTCATCAATTCAATACTTCAAAGTACAGCAGATCCGTTTAGTTTAATTTCATTCATTTTCAGTTCCTTTCAAAGCTATGAGTTGCTTGGCCAGGAAAGGCAGTGAGCCACTCTTTCTGCATTAAGTTTGTGTGAATTGTCAAAAATCATGCTTTTTCTGGCCCCAGGATTAATAATATAAAATGTTATGTTTTCCTGGCAAGTTGATACTGGGATATATGATCCTAGTCATGCATCTTGAAACCTTAAGGTTCCATGCATTTTGCTAGTGAGTTTTCAGCAAAAATGCACATAGCAAGAAACTATAGATAAATCCACATAAGCCTCACCTCAAGAGAGGCACAGAATGAGCCAATGCCAGCAACTGGCTTCTCCTTTTAGTGGTTTTTTAATCTATTCCCTCATTCCTCACAACAGTTACCACAACTCTTCCAAGGAGTTTAAAAGTACCTAGGGGGTGGGAGGGAGATCTTTAAGATGAACGCTCTAGGCCAGGGGTGTCATACTCACATTGTCACGTGACGTATCACGGCTTTCTTTCCCTTCGCTAAACCGGGCGTGGGTGTGGCCAGCGCTTGATGCATCCGGCTCACGGGCCACGAGTTTGACAGCCCTGCTGTAAACTAATATAAGCACTGAGATGTACACATGTACCTCAATGAATAGGATTGCTACTCATGGTTCAGGGTGGTATTATTATTATTATTATTATTATTATTATTATTATTATCCTGTTCAGTCGTGCCCAGTTCTCAGCAGCTGGCTAGACAAGTTCCTGCCATTGCTTCCCTTCCTAGGGCTGAGAGAAAGTGACTGGTTCAAGGTCACCCATCTAGCTTTGTACCTAGATCTCAAGGTCTCCCAGTTTTCAGCCTTAAGCACTACACCAAACTTCCTCTCATAATTCAGTTAAGGTAAAGGTTCCCCTCGCACATACGTGCTAGTCGTTCCAGACTCTAGGGGGCAGTGCTCATCTCCGTTTCAAAGCCGAAGAGCCAGCGCTGTCCGAAGACATCTCCGTGGTCATGTGACTGGCATGACTCAACGCCAAAGGCACACGGAACGCTGTCACCTTCCCACCAAAGGGGGTCCCTATTTTTCTACTTGCATGTTTTACCTGCTTTGGAACTGCTAGGTTGGCAGAAGCTGGGACAAGTAACGGGAGCTCACCCCGTAACGCGGCACTAGGGATTCGAACCACTGAACTGCCGACCTTTCGATCGACAAGAAGGGGTTAGACTGTTTGTGCCCCAGGCAAACAAAGCATTCCCAAGATAAATGACATTGTCCAGATAATGCACCCACACCCCCGCTCCGCCCTATCCCCGAAGATGAAATTTCACGCCCTAGAGCAGAAGGTTTTGCCTGTTAGGAGTATACCCCAGATTTTGGCTTCCATCTTATCTCTCAGTAATGGTCCTTTTTTCCCTCTCTTCTCTTTTTTCCCTCTCCCTAAGTGCAGCATTTGTGGTTTGTCAGGCTGTAACTTTATCCCAGACATCAGTTACAGATGGATTTTCTATCTTGGGCTATGGGGAGTCTCAGATGGATGGAGAAATTCCCCACAAGAGGAAAGATGCTGAAGCTCTAGTTACATTTGCAATGTTATTTGTAATGAACTAGAAAGAATATAATAGCCAAACAGATTGAGGAGTTGTGTGTTTGGGTATAAGTGTATCCACTGTTCAGAGTTGGATTAGTTTAAGCGTCCATCTGGCCTGTAAATGTGTTGATCAACTGTATTTCAGACTGAAGCCAATTGTCTTTGTGGTTTAATTTGCTGCTTGGAGTTTACCCTGTTGTCTTTTTTGTTGGTTCAGATGGAAGGGACATGTTTGACCTACCTAGGAAGTTTTTAAAAAAAAAAAAATCCCAGGAGAAAGTTCATTGTCTTGCTGTCAATTGTGAATTGACAGCTTTGAAAATATTCCACAAACTGAGCCTTCGTTACTAAAAGGAAGAAAATACAGTCAATCGATGCATTTGCCTGAAAGCAACTGATAGCTGCGACCAGCGACCAGATTGTTATAATCCTGGATTATGTAGCCTTTTCCAAGTGGTTTCCCACAAGGGAAAGCGAGAAAAACCCTTGCCAGAAAGATTTTGCAAGATGTTTGGGATGTCTTTGTTTCAGATTTATTTCAGAAATACATGCGATGAAAAATCTCGAAGGAAAAATGTTTTTAATGCTTGAATATTTCAATCTCAGAGGCTTTCCTAGGTCAAGATGTCGGGAACGGTTCTTAATCTTTGATATTCATGCAAAGCCACTGTTAAAAGTTCATGGATTTCAAATAAAATGCAATACTGGGATGATCTTAATAAGATCTTTTCAGTTATTTTATGGCAGCCTGGTACAAGTAGACTTAAGTATGACCAGAGCCTTTTTTTAAGCCTATCAAAATACCCGAGAGAAAGAAAGTGATTTAAAAAAAAGAGAAAACCTGCACATTTGCTTGTGGCATCACCTTTCTTTCAAAAATATTTTTATGTCCTACATACTTTAAAGAAATCAAGCCGGCTGAACCTCTCTCTGGCAATTCACAGGCCAAACGGCATCAGCCTTCATCTCCCAATTTTGGAGCCGTAAGTATAAAAAACACTGTGCCATTTGGAAGAAAACGTATACCTTTCCTATAAGTATGCTTTCTATGGTGATATAAATATTTGCATCAGGTGCTAAAATGTACAACAGGGCCAAAACATTTCCCAAGGCCCACCCAATTCTATACTGAGTTGCCCAGCCAGCACATGGGAAGAGAGCATAATGTTCAGAATGCACATAATTTAGTTAGGAAGTATACTTTAGAGCAGGGGTTTCAAACATAAGGCCTGCGGGATGGATCTGGCCCACGGAGTGATTACACCTGACCCGCGGGACTGGCTTGGAAACAGCAAAGGACCGGCCCACAGTGCCTCTGCTAGTGAAAAATGGAGCACAAGGGGGCAACGCTCTATTTTTACTGACCGAGGGCTGTAGGAGCACTTGGCCATCATAGGTGCCCCTGACACAAGTCCTGTGTCACACCCATCATGGCCACGCCCCCCTGTTTGAGGTCAAACACAATCCTGATGCGGCCCTCAATGAAATCGAGTTTAACATCTCTGCAGATGGGAACTACAGCCAAGAAATTAAGACACTTGCTCCTGGGGAGGAAAGCTATGTCAAATCTGGACAGCATATTAAAAAGCAGAGACATCACCCTGCCAACAAAAGTGCGTATAGTCAAGGCTATGGTTTCCCCAGTTGCAATGTACAGCTGTGAAAGTTGGACCATAAGGAAGGCTGAGTGCCAAAGAATTGAGGCCTTTGAACTTTGGTGCTGGAGAAGATTCCTGCAAGTCCCTTGGACTACAAGGCGATCCAGCCGGTCAGCCCTAGAAGAGATCAACCCTGATTGCTCTTTAGAAGGCCAGATCCTGAAGAAGATTTGGCCACCTAATGAGAAGGAAGGACTCACTGGAGAAGAGCCTAATGCTGGGAAAGATTGAGGGCAAAAGAAGAAGGGGACGGCAGAGAATGAGGTTGCTGGATGGAGTCACTGAAGCAGTCGGTGTGAGCTTAAATGGACTCCAGAGAATGGTAGAGGACAGGAAGGTCTGGAAGAACGTTGCCCATGGGGTCACGATCGCTCGGACACTATTTTGCAACTAACAACAAATTGAAAAATCTTCCTAATCTCTAGCGTGAAACAGTCTTGTATTGCTTGTGGGCCAAGACTTATTATCTATAGTTTTGTGTCTCATTTCAGTTGCGTGGTCCCGCAATCTCTAATATATGAAGGTTAAACAGGATGGTCCTGTACTGTAAACAACAGTTTCTCTAGCAACAGGAAGAAGGAAATGAGACTATGCAACAGAACTGACAGGCTCCAGACAATGCAAGACCCACCCTAACATTTTTAGTGGATCACCAAAGACCTAAAGGCACAAAAATAACTTCAGATGTTTCCCCTTCCTCTTTAAGCTTATTTCAAAACTATTACCAAAGGCCAGTGTGTAGCATCCTATTGCTTTCCAGTTTGGTATACAACATTGGGATGAACAACCTATTGAAGTATCGAAGCCACTTAGCATTTTTAAAAGCGAATGAGAGACACGATTTTTTTAGGGTTGGGTGAAACTTGCCATTGCTTTCTTTTGGTTGTTGTAAAGAGAAGGACTTAGCTTTCTTTTCCTTTTAACTTCATGAAGATTATACTAAGTGTTAGAATGATTGTGTGTTTCCTAACACAGAATAAGAAAAGCTATCCATTTTCAGAACTAGTAAGTTTTGAAGAGGGCCCAAGAACTGTATACTGTGGGGACCATCAGGTTGTCCCGTTTATTGGGACAATTGTAAAGGGGGATAATAAGAAACCAAGTAATTGTGACCGTGTCACTTTTCTTGTGTAATCCAGGTGAGACCAACAGATAATTACACACAGAATCATCATCGTCATACTAATGTTTTTTTCCGCAAGGGCAGCATCAGCTTTTTCGATCAGGAGGTGCCATTTTGTGCAATCAAACGTAGCATCCAGGTCTTAATTGGGCATTTTTCACGTCTGCGTTTATTGTACAGTAGTGGCCAAAATTGTTGAAACTTTTTGGGGAAAATGTATTTTTGACGTTTGGTGGCTCATAACACCATTTTTTCCCCCAAGATAATCATATTCCACTGTTTGAATGGCCTGGGAATAGCCCAGACCTTAACCCAATTGAAAATCTATGGAGCCGACTAAAGAAACTTAGTGAGAAGCGACCCAGCAATAAAACCCAGTTAATAGAAACAATCATTCAATCTTGGTTTCACATTATAACAGTTGCAGAACGAAAAGACTTGGTTCACTCCATGGGAAGATGTTGTAAGGCCGTCATTCATGCTAAAGGTTACCCAACTAAGTATTAACTGACATGGTGATCATTTTTGTCTATCTCATTTTTTCTATGGTGATCATTTTTGTATATCTTGTTTTTTCTACGTGTTTAATTTTTCTTCTTTATACTGTGACTGCTATTCTAATAGCAAATCCTTCATAAAAGTTATTGCATTACATTCTTGATTAAATTATATATAATTTTATGGTACTACTCCAAAAAAAAGTGGTGTTATTAGCTAGTTTTTAGAAATACACTTTTCCCAAAGGGTTTCCACAATTTTGGCCACTACTGTATCTTGCCATCTTGGCTTCGGCTTCCCACGTGAGCATTTGGGCTAGATAATTACACACAGCAAGATACAAAAGTGCTGGCTTTGCTCAGAAAAGTTTCCTAATCCTTTCTTGGGTAACCATGGAAAGAAGGTTTTTATTCATCTGTTTTCTTTCTGTAATAGTACAATTTACAATCACCTTGGTCATCAAGCAAGAAATCATCAAGAATAGGCTATTCTGTCAGCCCGCAAGAGGCTATGCCATGCCAGCCTAAATTTTTCTGTGAACATTCAAGTGATGTCTTAAGCATACCTCGGAGCAGGGGTGAAATCCAGCAGGTTCTGACAGGTTCTGGAGAACCGGTAGCGGAAAGTTTGAGTAGTTCAGAGAAACAGCAAATACCACCCCTGGCTGGCCCCAGAGTGGGGTGGGAATGGAGATTTTGCAATATCCTTCCCTCAGGAGTGGGGAAGGAATGGGGATTTTGCAGTATCCTTCCTCTGCCATGCCCACCTAGCCACACCACGCCCACCTAGTCATGCCCACAGAACTGGTAGTTAAAAAAAATGGATTTCACCACTGCCTCGGAGATTGTGCGGTGTTTTGCTAGCATGCCTAGAAAAAACTTTCATTCCAAGTCACCTGTTTCTGTGAGTTATGGCAGCTCTGCATTATGTATTTATATATACACACACAAACAAACAATATTTGCTGATTACATTCATGATTCGCTAGATATTTTAAAGCTTAGAATTCATGAATTGAGTGTTCAGTTTGGCCCAATTAATCTCATTAAGTTAAACCATTCCAGTCATGTTTCTTACCTTAATTTTTTTTTTTTTTGTGCTCCGTGACTAAAATAAATCTGTGCGGTGAAGAATGTCGACCTGACTTTGTTTATTTTTGATTCTATGGCTGATAAATATCAAGGAATGTGAAGGCTGCTCTTTTTTCCAGCAGGAAGAACGGTAGATTAGTAGGACGGGTTATGCTGTTTAAGCCAAGTTTAGACATATAATTTTTGATGGGTTTTCTCTCATCCTCTGGGAAATTTCATCGTTCCAGCAATAATGGAATAAGATAATGTGTGCCTTTAGAAGTAGAATTATTAACTGTAGTGTACCTTGGCAGAGGAATGTTCTATATAAGGTCCTTCTGGAAGAGTGTATGTGTTTATTGGGGTTATGCATTCAGAGGGGAGAGAGAGAGATGAGGCAAAAGGTATGCTGCTCTTTTTTTGGTAGATGTGGGGTTTAGAGGGCTTGCAGACTGAGAACTGGCATGTTAAGCAGGTTGCAGATCGTAAATAGGTGGGACCAGTGGTGGAAATCAATTTTTTTTACTACAGGTTCTATGGGCGTGGCTTGGGCGTGGCGGGGAAGGGTACTGCAAAATCTCCATTCCCACCCCACTTCAGGGGAAGGATACTGCAAAATCCCCATTCCCACCTCACTCCAAGGGAAGGATACTGCAAAATCCCCATTCTCACCCCACTCCAGTGGAAGCAGCTGGTCCTTTGATATTCCCCGGGCCGAATTTAAGCACCCTGTGGACCGAATGCCACCCACGAGCCTTGAGTTTGAAACCACTGCTGTAGAATAACCGTCCTAGAATTATATAAAATGATTGTCATGCAAGTATAAATGAATTCTTTTGATGGTGTGCCATCAAGTCAGTATTCACTGTTAGCGATCATAGAGATAGATTTTTTCCCCATGGCATTGTATCCCTAATATGGACTTTTAGGTCTTCTAACAGAGTACGTATTGCCACTGTAACTGAGCGAATTCATCTTCTCTTTCCTTCCACCTTTCCCAAAAATTAAGAGTCCAGAGAGCTGATATGTGACAGGTAATAATTTGAGCCTGGTCATTTGTAACTTGATTGGAAACACTGGATTGATTGATTGATTGATTGATTTAATTATTGGTCCAGGTAGGGGCGAGAGAGGCTGAAGTGTAATTTACGGTCTTTAAATTCTTGGGGATGTAATCCAAAAATTCTGGAGCTCCAGGTTAAGAAAGCCTAGTTCCGTGATGGCGAACCTATGGCACGGGTGCCACAGGTGGCACGCAGAGCCATATCGGTGGGCACACGAGCTCAGCTCCGGCACGTATGTGTGTGCCAGCCAACTGATTTTTGGGCCTTCTGGGCCCATCAGAAGTCAGGAAACACACTGTTTTCAGCCTCTGGAGGGCCTCTGGGGTGGGGTGGGGTGGGGAAGGCCATTTTTGCCCTCCCCAGGCTCCTAGAAAGGCTCTGGAGCCTGGGAAGAGCAAAAAACGGGCCTACCGGGCCCACTGTGCCATCATGTGCCAAAAAAGGGGGGAGCGGGGGGGCAGGGCGCATAGAATCATGGATGTGGGCACGCGTGCGTGTGACCCCACCACGTTCCCCCCGCTTTTGGCACGCGATGGCAAAAAGGTTAGCCATCACTGGCCTAGTTTATAAAATTATTCTCATACCTATGAAGCAAAAAATATCTAGAGAAGTTCTTAAATCAAAGTATTATAATTTTTTATTGTTTGTCTGGTCTCTGAGGGCCTGACTCTCCTGAGAAATTTACCCTGTAACAGAAAGAATGATTCTGCCTAACATTTTGCAAGTTATGTACTGTCTCCTTCTCTTAACTTGCTGACTGAGAATCTGACAGCTTGCCATATATCTTAGTCATCAACACATCTACTTGAAAGTCTACATGATTTTAGCGAAAGTAGCTGTGATGACAGTATGTTGTTTTGGTCTTATAATAAATGCAACATTTGGATCCTTGGGACTTGGCCAAATAAATTCTTTTATGAAGTGTCACAAATGCTATCTATGAAATTTGGTCAATATGATTTTCACTTAATTCTGCTAGTGTTTGTTGAAACTCAGCTGATGGATATCATCCTAGTTAGTGCTTGGTTAACCTCTGTGTATTCGGGCATTTAGAAAGGGAAACTACTATTTATACTATTTAATAGAGACTAGATTATTATTTTTTTAGTAATCAAGATAGGAAGGTACAAATACGATTATTGACTCCTCTAAATGTACCCCTGGCCTGTACATTTTTGATGGTTGCAGTGTCACAGAGTCAAAGTCATAATTAATATATTTACCAGTATGGAGAATGTAAACTTTGTTCCTGATCTATTTTTTTTCTAATAAGTTTGAGGGACAATTGGTTTTTCAATTCAATTTTTAGTGGGAGCGAAGAGCCAAGTTTTGTTAAAAAATATGTATGAGTTCACATTACTGTGTTTATGTTGGGACAACAACAGAAGACAATCAAATCTTTATATTCCTGGAATTGCTCAATCCTCTGGTTTTAGTTGTTCTCATTTTAGCTCCTGTTCCTTGATTTCTTAGAAGATCAGTTTCCTCTTCTGGTTCCTTATTCCAGGCTTCTGACACTTTTAAAATATTGACAAAATTCAAGACAAAGAGGGAGAAATGGAGGCTGTTGTTCTGCAGATATTTTGGACAATTGCCACAGTCCTTTACTATTGAGCAAACTAGCTGTCACCAAGGCAGATTAATATTCAAAGCATTTTAGAGATGTCAATTTGCTAAGCCTTCTTTCAATCCAGGCAGTGTTTATGTGTGTTTGCCCATCAGATAGTTGAAACTGCTTTTCAGAACCTTCCCTATTCAGCTTCTTGTTCTGGCATCCAGATTTTTCCAAGGTTTTTTTTTTTATTTCAACTTCTGATCTCATTGTGATATCCCTGCCCATCTTGGATTTTTCAATTGTTCTAACCACAGTCCTACAAAAGGAATCTTGCTTTCTTAATGACTCTACTCATTCTTCCTTCAAACTCTTTGTTCTCAACTTGGTTCCATCAAATGATAGTAAAAGTTCATTCTCAAAAATCAGATACGCTAAGAAAGTTCATCATCCTTGTGTAAGTTCTTCTCCAGAATTAATTGTTTATAGCACCTAGGTATCTGGGTGCTGGATGAACGGCATAGTATAAAAAGTGCATTCTGACTTCATGATGACACAATTGACATACAATACAGTTGATCTTTGTGGCAACTTCGTAACTAGTTGAGGTACCTATATTATTTAACTGTTGACTTCATGTAATTCTACAACTTGCTGTAAATGGTATGTATTTGTTGTTGTTAGTTGTGAAGTCGTGTCTGACCCATCGCGACCCCATGGACAACCTTCCTCCAGGCCTTCCTGTCCTCTACAATCGTCTGAAGCTTACGTGGACAGCTTCAGTGACTCCATCCAGCCACCTCATTCTCTGTCATCCCCTTCTTCTTTTGCCCTCAATCGTTTCCAGCATTAGGCTCTTCTCCAGTGAGTCCTTCCTTCTCATTAGGTGGCCAAAGTAATTGAGTTTCATCTTCAGGATCTGGCCTTCTAAAGAGCAGTCAAGGTTGATCTCCTCTAGGACTGATCGGTTTGATTGCCTTGCAGTCCAAGAGACTCGTAGGAGTCTTCTCCAGCACCATAGTTCAAAGGCCTCAATTCTTTGGCGCTCAGCCTTTCTTACGGTCCAACTTTCATAATATGTATAATTCCATGCAATGTGTTAGCTGCTCTGTAATGGTTGTTCTAAGGTTGGCTTTCAGATGTGATTGTGATTGCATGAGTCAGTCTCTTAAGTCATGTCAAAAGAGCTTCCAGTGTTTGAATAATAGCTTTCTCTGTAGAATTCTGTAAACAATTACTAGCCTGCAATTGACCTATAAAGAGCAAGATAGGACAGAATAACTAGGAAAATGATTACACACTTTAGACTGGATTGTGAAGAAGAGTGTACAGGAAGTTTTCAACTTACAACCACAATCGGGATCAGAATTTTTTTCATTGTTAAATTTTGGTAGCAAGATGACAGATGCTTGTTAGCAGAACTTTTTTCATCAGCAGATTTTCAAGGAAGCATGATTCTTTTTATGCTGGAAGCTTTCTTTGCTTTAAACTAGCTTTAACCCTAGCTTCTATTCATTTGTAGCTTACAAAATGCTAATTTCTATTGTTTTCTCTCTTCCCATTACATGATTATATCATTCAGAGATGCTCTCGTTATTTTTGGCAACGTTCTTTCGTTTTTATTTTTTGCTATTGAAGCTCGCTTTCTAGAAAGTGTATTTTATTCCTGGAAAGGCCTGTGCTCTGCCTGCTAGGGGAAAATGCGTCTAATGATGTTTTGGCAACGTAGAATGGAAAAGAAGTTGATATTTAATGCATCAATGGATTAACCTGACTTAACCATTGAATTATGCAAAGTTTACGCAGAATCTCAGTCAACATGACAGCTGGCCAGAGTGAATAAAACAGCAAATGTCCATTCAGGATTTCGCAGAAAAGGATATTTTATGACCTTGCTTGCCACCATTGTTAAGTGAATCACTGCAGGTGTTAAATTAGTAATGCGGTTGTTAAGTGAATCCGGCTTTTCCATTGACTTTGCTTGTCAGACGGTCGCAAAAGGCAATCACATGACGCCGGGACACTACAGCCGTCATAAATATGAGTCAGCGGCCAAGAGTCTGAATGACCATGGGGATGCTACAATGGTCATAAGTGTGAAAAACGGTCATAAGTCACTTTTTTTTCAACACCAGTGTAGCTTTGAGCGGTCACTAAATGAACTGTTGTAAGTGGAGCACTACCTCTAATCTTGATTATTTTTTAAAAAAATTATTTATTTATTTTTACTCCCTGCACATGCCCTTGGGATCAAATACCAAGAATCATGTGGTCCCTTAAGGACAAACCCGTTTTATCACCAGGGTTTTTTTGTGTGTATATCTCAATCCATTTCACCTGATATGTTTATTGATTTCATTTGACTGGAGAGTGCAGCTCTTAATTTGAAAGTTGCTTAAATCACATAGCTATATCCCAAGGATGTGTGAATCACTTAAAAGTGTTCCTGCAGTTTATTTTATATTTTTGGAAATTATTTAGGGAAGTTTCCCTTAAAAATGGTATTTTCAACTTCATAGAAGAGCTAAAATTTAAATAATACTCCTTAGGTTTCAACATTCAAATATTTGCCTGCTGTGTATTTTTAGTTGATGAATATTTTGCAGGCTGCTGTCATCATTGTTCATATATGTTAGTATTGTCTGACATAACCTAACTGCATAAAGGTCTGAGACGGATTCACATTTCTGACTCCGTTTAAATACTGACAAAAATGATCAACGCAGTATCTGGAGTAGGGTGATCGCTGAATTGAATGAATGAATGAAATGCACAATATTTTCCTGCGCTCTTGAGTTTGCAGTCTAGCAACCAGGCTCAGTGTAATGTTAAACACATTACACTGCGGCACATGAGCATTTTTTTAAAAAATCAAATAACATCAGCTCAGAGGACTAATGTTTATCGATACTGCAGATGCGAAGGAAGAATGCAGCGCGGTCTTAAGAGATCTCTTTGGGGAAAATATCCCTGTCCTTTCCCAATGAATCAGATCCCATCAAAGGAGATTTTTTTCCTGAGGACTGAAGCAGAGGAAGCCATTACATAGCCCTCTAGGCCTCTGGTTATCACACACCCAGCTCATAATATTGCTTTTTTTTAAATCTGAATTTTAAATACAAGATAAAGCCACATTCGATTGTTCAGAAATACATCTGAACTCTGCTCAGGTTGTTCAGTCACAGCCTAAGGGTGGAAATAGACAGTCAGATGTATACCTGAACTATTTCTTTGTCTTTTTTATCTATAAAGGGGAAGGAAATAGCAACCAGCACAGAAATGGGATGAAAAAAAACTTTCTTTCTCTTTACTCCATTGCTCTTGCTATTGAGTGGATTTTCTGTAGGCCAGTAATAATTAGTTATAATTATTATAATTAACAATAATTATAATTGTAATTATATTATTATATATTATAATTATATGAGTAATAATTGGAATCAGGATGCGGTAGCTCAGTGGCTAAGACCTGAGCTTGTTGATTGAAAGCCTGGCAGTTCAGCGGTTCGAATCCCTAGTGCCGCGTAATGGGGTGAGCTCCCGTGACTTGTCCCAGCTTCTGCCAATGTAGCAGTTCGAAACCACGTAAAAAATGCAAGTAGAAAAATGGGGACCACCTTTGGTGGGAAGGTAACAGCGTTCCGTGCGCCTTTGGCGTTTAGTCATGCCGGCCACATGACCATGGAGATACGGAGATGTCTTCAGACAGCGCTGGTCCTTCAGCTTTGAAACAGATGAGCATTTCCCCCTAGAGTCGGGAACGACTAGCACATATGTGCGAGGGGAATCTTTACCTTTTAATAAGCATGGAAAAGCAAAGACATTGTGATTTAGGATTTTCTTTAATTACCTGGGTTTTTCTATATCAGGAGTGGGGAATGATGGCCCCTTTATTTTATTTTATTTTATTTTATTCTTATTTATATGCCGCCCTTCTCCGGAGACTCAGAGCGGCTTACAATGCATTAAGCAATAGCCTTCATACTTTTGTATATTTTATACAAAGTCAGCTTATTGCCCCCACAAACCGGGTCCTCATTTTACCCACCTTAGAAAGGATGGAAGGCTGAGTCGACCTTGAGCCTGGTGAGATTAGAACTTACAGTAATTGCAGGCAGCTGGATGTTAAATGCTGCCTTGTAGGAGGCATTAGCCTCCTGCGCCACTCAGGCTCCTTGTGGACTTCAACTCCTGCAGGATTTCTGAGCCAGCCCACCCCCTGTTCTATATGGTTCTTTATGAGTGAATAATTGAATTTTATATGACAGTTAAACCATGCATTAGATGCATTTAATTAGCCTGTTCAAGTCAAGCTTGGTTCCAAATACACGCCTTTGTAAAATTGGAGGGTCTTTCTCTGCCTCACTCTCTACTACAATGTTTATAAAGGACTTTGGGGGTTGAGTGACAGATTCGTTGTTAATTTGCAATGAATCAGTGTATTTATGGTTTCCTCTTGGCTGAAACAGTAAAAACGTTCTCTCCATCAAATAAGTTGAATAAGTAATAAGGGGGGGGAAGGGGAATGGTTGCAGAGAAACCATTGAATGAAATGAATTAGGAATTTGATGCTGGAATGCATGATAGGTCTTTCCTGTTGAGTGTTTCCCTACATTCATAAATACCTTGTTCCTTAATGCTTAGCATATGTCTGCAGAGCTCCTATACCAGTGATGGCAAACCTTTTTGCCGTCACGTGCCAAAAATGGAAGGAGTGCGGGGGGGGGGTGTCGCATGCGTGCATGCCCATATCCATAATACAATGCCCCCCACACGCCCCGACCTCCCATGCTGCCCCAACCCCTGCGCATGTACGTGCAACACCCCCCTCCGTGCATGCACGCACAACTCCCCCACCCCCACCCCCATTTTGGGCCTAACATGCCTCCCTGAAGCTTCTGGAAGCCAGAAATGGCCTGTTTCCGGATTTCCGATAGGCCTGTTTTTCACCCTCCCCAGGCTCCGGAAGCTTTCATGGAGCCTGGGGAGGTCTCAAATGGCCTCCCCCGGCCTTCAGGAGGCTCTCTGGAGGCTGGAAATGGCCATTTCCAGACTTCCTGAAGGTCCGTTTTTCACCCTCCCAGAGCCTCCGCGTGAGCCCTGTACTTACCTGGCATCCAAAATGGGCCGCGTGGAGACTCCTGGGAGGGGAGGGACGGCATGGGCGGGGTCAGCCAAAAATTAGCTGGCCGGCACACTCATGCGCAGTGGGGGGTGACCTAAGGCAACGGCTCGCGTGCCTGCAGAGATGACTCTGCGTGCCACCTGTGGCACGTGTGCCATAGGTTCACCATCACGGTCTTATACAGTGTTAAATTGGTGCACCTCAAGATAGTAGTATGAAATTTAGCAGGTTCTACTAAGTTTGATGTCTATGTACCGCTCACGTGGAAGAGAGCAAGGTGCTTTGCTGAGTTGATTCTGCAATATCCTGAAATAGAATGATTGCAAAGTATGTGTATGACAGAGATATTACACACACAAATATATATAGCTAGCATAAAATGTAACAGAATGAATGAAACCTAATATTGCAGCTCGCCTGATGTGTAAGTTCTAAGCCAAGAATAGCCAGCCTCCTTGTCTTGTGGGAACATCTGACTGTCTTATCTCAGAAAGCTAAAGGTCAGATAATACCTGAGTTATACCTGGATAGGTGACTAATAAGAACCCTTAGGATAGCCTGGCAAGTAGGAAAGCAATTCTCAAATAATGCAATGACAAATCATTTTTGTACGGTTGTGAAGAAAACTAATAAGGCCTTCATTAAATTACCTCAAGTCAAGCCTGCTCAAAGACTCTGATGTTTGAGAAATTAAAAAAGGCTATTGGAAAAGAAGATGACCAAAGACTTGGTGTCTAAATATTATCACTGATGACACAATCAGACCCTTGTAAGAGCTCAGAAGAAGCAGGTACTGATAGGACAAATGATGTCCATCAGGTCCAGGTGAGAATGAATGAATGACAGAACAACAAAACTGTGCTGTGACTAACATTTATGAAATTGCCTTATGCGTCGTAATTGCAATTTTAAAAAAAACGTGAGGGAAATCACATCATTGGATTGAAGTAGCTTTCAAAACGGTTGTTTTCTGAGGTTTTCTATCCTAGCCTTTAAAAAGATTAGATATGGGCAAGGCTGAATAAACAGTAAAAATTGACTGTTGGCCACAATTATTCGATCAGCTAAAATCTTGATGGCAGGAAAAGAATTTTTTTATGAACTGTCATTAAGGAGAAGAAAAGCCTTGAATGGGATGGTAACATTCTGCTGAGGAATTCTTTTAACTTGGTTGCTTGGTTTGCTTGGCTGCTCATTGGATTAATCCCGTCACCAAATTCTTTCTGGGACACGAAAAATCTTGATTCAGTTCTTTGGCCTCGAGTGCCCAGTTTGTCCTCAGATATGCAAATAGTATGAAGAAAAGGCAGTAAAGGAGCAAGAACGGAGCAATTATACAAGTTGGTCTACTAGAACAACAAATAAGTAGTCAGAAGCCTTCTAAGGATCCAGGATTATCCTTACGGGTTGAAATTCCTGCAATTGCCTTTTTTTTAGCCTGGGTTGCGTCTGAGGGCAAAGTTATGTTTAAGGATGGACACCTATATCTTCAATAATCAACTTCATATCATGCCACGCAGCTTTTTGAAGGCTAATTAGAAGATCTAATCTTCAAATTAAGCTCAGTTCAGTGGTGAAATCCAATTTTTTTTACTACGCCTATCTGTGGGCGTGATGTGGTTTAGTGGGCGTGGCAGGGGAAGGATACTGCAAAATCTCCATTCTCTCCCCACTCCAGGGGAAGGATACTGCAAAATCCCCATTCCTTCCCCATTCCTGGGAGAAGGATATTGCAAAATCTCCATTCCCACCCCACTCTGGGGCCAGCCAGAAGTGTTATTTGCCGGTTCTCCGAACTACTCAAAATTTCCGCTACCGGTTCTCCAGAACCTGTCAGAACCTGCTGGATTTCACCCCTGGCTCAGCTTCTCATGACTTCATAGACAAGTCCATATGATAAGAATAGAAAAGCTATTTGTCATTGCCTTCTTCTGTCAATGCATATGTTCCTTAGGTTGAAAGTAAATGTACATTTTCATTTTAGCTTGGAAATGTGAGGCTGTAGAGAGAGCTTTTAAATCTCTTCGAGTAATACATTTATTTATTTATTTTAGTTTTCCTGCCAACCTCAATCTGTTTTCTGGGATCAGTACCCAAATAATTTAGCAATGTTGGCACACTTGATAAGAAAATCAAAGGTTTTTACATGTTCCCTTTCTCCTGGCTCCTTGTACCAAGCAGTATTCTGAACAAGGGAAAGCACAGTTGAAGCAAATAAGCTGGATGTAGATGGAATAATTCTTAAATGTTGTGGTGCTGCATAACTCCCTTTTTACTGTTAACCCAAAGAGTAAACACGTTCTTGATTGAATGTAACACAATGCCTTCATTGTTTTAAGGATCAGAGTCGATTAGTGTTATTTACATGCTATAAAAAGTGGGTGTTACCTTTATTAGATGCAGAATTTCAGTTTGCAAGTAGATTATTGGGTATCAAAGAAACGTCATTTACTAAGTAATACTCATGAATTTATTTATAAGACATTACTTGTGAAAAGCACAGAGAGACGTTTGTTGAGCTTTGCATTTAAAAGAAAGCAATTTGTCTCAGGCATTTCCATGGAAGATTTCTTGTTTATAACACCTTTTTAAATACAGTTCCAAGGCAGATACTACTTGCTTTCTTCTTGGTCCTACTCAGATGCATTTTTTTCTTCCATTTTGGATGCTTTTTATAGTCTGTTTTATTGTTTTGCGTAACTACACTGTTCCGTTGAGTTTTTTGTACTTTATACATTATGCACTTTCCCTATGTGTTTTAATATCCTGATTTTCACTATGTTCAGAGAATGACCTATTATTGGGTAGATTAAAGTATATATAACAATTACAGGTAATCCTTAATTTGCAACCACAATGGAGTCCAAATATTCCATTGCTAAGCAAGGTAGTTGTTAAGTGAGTTGTGCCCCATTTTATGATGTTTCTTGCCACAGATAAGTGAATCACTGTTGTAAAGTTGTAAAGTTACTAACACAGTTGTTTAGTGAGTCTGACTTCCCCGTTTACTTTGTCCAAAGTTCACAAAAGGTGATTATATGACCCAGGGCCATTGCAACAATCATAAATACAAGACAGTTGCCGAGGTTCTGTATTTGGATCATTTGACCATGGAAATGCTGCGACAGTCGTAACTGTGAAAATGGTCACAGGTCATTTTTTAGCTCTTTTGTAACTTCAAACAGTCACTAAACGAATGGTTGTAAGTCAAGGACAACCTTTAAAATGAGATGGTTGTGCTTGAGAAGGTTCCTTTACCACACCTGCACCAGCACCACGTACATAAATTGCTCCTCGCTGGATTGTAGCTATTTAATATAAAGAACGTTGCAAAGCTTGGCTTAATTTTACTTGGTCACGGAATAGTAGAATTACATCAGTCTATAAAGCTGTGAAAGCAGAAGTGTTGAAATAATTACACTTGGACAATGAGTTGTATTTCAGTTCAAACCATTATGCTGTATAGCAGCCCCGGTGGCACGATGGTTAGAATGAAGTATTGGGAGCTAACTCTGCCCACAGCCAGGAGTTCGATCCTGACCGTCTCAAGGTTGACTCAGCCTTTCATCCTTCTGAGGTCGGTAAAATGAGGACCCAGATTGTTGGGGGCAATATATGATGACAATGCAAATCTCTCAGAGAGTGCTTAAAGCACTTTGGAGCGGTATATAAATCTAAGTGCTGTAGCTATTATTATATGTGCACATTTTCCACATGTAATGTTTTAAGATATATATATATCTTGCTTTCGTAGTTACCAATTTGCTATATATTGCTATATATTGCTTTCGTAGTTACCAATTTGGAATATTTTTTTTTCTTTTTCTTTTTCAGAGATTGAAGCGAAAGAAGCATGCGATTGGCTGCAAGCAGCAGGATTCCCCCAGTATGTTCAGCTTTATGAGGGTAGGTAACAATGCAATTCATAGTTCTATAATGATAATCCTAATAATGGTATGATTGTATCATCATTACTACTTTACATAGAATAGATCATAATTGTAGACAGGTCATGGTATCAGTGTTAACTTCCGTCTACGATCTCTGTGTATTCGACAAAATGAACATCCTGTTGTGTTAGATGACGGACTTCAGTACTGCTGATAAGGTAATCAGATTTTGGAATTATTTTGGAACAATACAGTGCTATCTTAATTCATGTTGTTCTTTTGTCCTAAGTAAGGACTTTTTACAACCCCACAGTTTACCAAGATTATGCTGCCGAAAGTCAGCAGCAAAACGACAACAACACTAGATAGATTAGACCGTGAAATCAGTTCTACAGGATCTTTCCAACTACTGTTGAGGTTGTTTTATACAGAATCTTCAGTGACTGATTTTGCGGTACCTCTTATTCCATATAGAACAGTGATGGCTAACCTTTTTGCTGTCGCGTGCCAAAAGCGGGGGGAGCGCAGGGGAGTCACAGGCACGCTTGCCCACACCCATAATTCAATGCACCCCACCACCCCCACGCATGCGCGTGCGACCCTCCGCGTGACCCCTGCTTTTGGCACGTGATGGCACGGTGGGCCCAGTAGGCCCATTTTTCACCCTCCTCAGGCTCCCGTGGCTTTCTAGGAGCCTGGGGAGGGCGAAAACGGCCTTCACCCTGTCCCCCAGAGTCTGGAAACAGCCCATTTCCCGACTTCCGGTGGGACCGGAAGGCCCATTTTTCACCCTCCCCAGGCTCCAGAGGCTTTCTAGGAGCCTGGGGAAGGCAAAAACGGCCTTCCCCAACCCTCGGGGGCCTCCGGAGGCTGAAACGGCTCATTTCCTGACTTCCGGTGGGACCAGAAGGCCCGAAAATCAGCTAGCCAGTGGGCACATGTGCGCTGGAGTTGAGCTAGGGCAATGCTCAAGTGCCCACAGATATGGCTCCGCGTGGCACCTGTGGCACAAGTGCCATAGGTTCACCCTCATGGATATAGAACATTGAATAATATGGTTCGAATAAATTTACAGATCCTCTAGTTCAGGGCTGTCAAACTCCCGACCCGTGGGCCAGGCGCGTCAAGCACTGCCCACGCCCGGTTTAGTGAAAGGGGAAAAAGTCCTGATACGTCATGTGATGCCGCCATGACAACATGAGTTTGACGCCCCTGCTCTAGTCCAACCCCCTGCTCAAGTAGGAGACCATTCCAGGCAAATGGGTGTCCGGATTATGGAGATGTCTTCTTAACGTTACCTGAATTTTCTGGATTTAAAAATGCTTTCATCCCAGTCACCTTGGCAACAAAGTCTGCATGTCTCAATCAAAGGCATATTCCTTACTCCCTAAATGTAACAAACATATATAACAACATTACTTTCTATATATATGATAAAAGGCTGGAAGATGCTTTTTTTCCCCCAGAAACCCTTTGGGCGTTTTCTCTTTGGAATCACCTTCCTGCCTTAATGTAGTTGCTTGGTAGTAACTGCTTCCATCACTTGTCTTCTAGAGTTACCTCACTTGGTGCTCTGTCTGTAGTCCTGGTCTATGAGAAATATAGGACATCTGGGAAATAAGAGATAAAATAGAATTACATAAGTTCTATAACAACACTTCTTATTTCTTACTTAAAAGGTAAAGATTCCCCTCACACATATGTGCTAGTCGTTCCCGACTCTAGGGAGCGCTGCTCATCTCCATTTCAAAGCCAAAGAGCCAACGTTGTCCGAAGACATCTCTGTGGTCATGTGGCTGGCATGACTAAATGCCAAAGGCACACGGAACGCTGTTACCTTCCCACCAAAGGTGGTCCCTATTTTTCTACTTACATTTTTTATGTGCTTTAGAATTGCTAGGTTGGCAAAAGCTGGGACAAGTAACGGGAGCTCGCCCCGTTACGCAGCACTAGGGATTCGAACCCTGAACTGCCGACCTTTCAATCGACAAGCTCAGCGTCTTAGCCACTGAGCCACCGCGTCCCTTCCTTCCTTACTAATATATTTGATAAATTTCAATTTATACATTTATTTACATTTATAGAGTCATCCATCTCACATGAGTGACTCAGGCACACAAAGTTACAAACACAAAGACAATGTTGCACAACAAAATAACAACAAAATTAGTTTATAAACATTTTCTGTGGGAGAATTCAGTCACTTCCCCTAGCAGTCTAATCACCTAAAAACTCCAGCTTTTTATTAGATCTGAAGAGAAATGGTACTGCTCATTTTTTCTCATCTTTGGCTCAGTAATCTCTTGTTCCGGGTCCCCAGAAATCTCCCTTTGCCTTTAAAATAAGCCTGAGTGGGGTAAGAGGCTAATGCCTCCTACTAAGGCAGCATTTAACATCCAGCTGCCTGCAATTACTGCGAGTTCAATTCTCACCAGACTCAAGGTCGACTCAGCCTTCCATCCTTTCTAAGGTGGGTAAAATGAGGACCCGGTTTGTGGGGGCAATAAGCTGACTTTGTATAAAAATATACAAAAGTATGAAGGCTATTGCTTAATGCATTGTAAGCCGCCCTGAGTCTCCGGAGAAGGGCGGCATATAAATATAAATAAATAAATAAATAAAAAGAACAAAACTTTTTCTCTGTCTAGTGCAGGGGTCAGCAACCTGCGGCTCTGGAGCCCCATGTGGCTCTTTCACTCCTCTGCTGCGGTGCCCTGTCACTCAAAATATGCGCCACAATCATATGCGACACCTGCTGGCACACAATTTATTGAGCTTTTCAAACCCCGGTAGGCCAACCATGGATAAATCCAAGAAAAGAAAAGTTTCAGAAGAAAACAGAACGTTTAATTCAACTACATATACTAGTTTTGTGGCTGCTCAAGAAATAGTCAGGCACGGGAAGGGTTTTGTGGCTCCCGGTGTTTTCTTTTCTGTGGGAAAGGGGTCCAAATGGCTCTTTCAGTGCTTAAGGTTGCAGACCCCTGGCCTGGTGGGAAGGGATTGAAGGAAACCTGGTATTTAGACTGGCAGACAGACTGCAGTATGGTGATGCAGGCTGGATGTTAACAGTAAATTGTTCCTCTTTTTTGGGTAAATGAAATAGTGCCCCAAACACGATAGGTAGTCCTCGACATACGGCCACAATTGAGTCCAAAATTTCTGTTGCTAGGTGAGACATTTGTTAAGTGCAGTTTGCCCCATTTTACAACTTTCCTTACCACAGTTGTTACATGAATCACTGCAGTTGTTAAAGTTAGCAACACAGTCGTTAAGTGAATCTAGCTTCCCCATTGACTCTGCTTATCGCAAGGTCACCAGATTGGATCACATGACACCCCCACCCCACCCCCACCAAGACACTGCAATGGTCATAAATATGAACCAGTTGCCAAAGATCTGAATTTTGATCACGTAACTATGGGGATACTGCAACAATTGTTAAGTGTGAAAAATGGACATAAGTTTTTTCCCCCGGTGGCGTTGTAAGTTTGAACAATCACTAAATAAACTGTTGTAAGTGGAGAACTACCTGTACTTACCCATTCTAAATATTAAAAAAGAATTGGTGCACTAAAAAACCAGGTTTGAGAATTTTCACTTCTTCTCCATTTGAGTTACATCATAGTGAGGTGGAAAGCTGCTGGTTTAACAACCGGTTTAGTGAGTGTGCACTTCACGTGCACGCTTTGCGTCAGGGGTGAAATGCTCCCGGTTCGAACCTGATCGCCTGATCCAATAGCGATGGAGGTGGGTGGTTCGGAGAACCGGTAGCAAAAATTCCTGCCCCCACTCCCCATGCCCAGCTGAGCTGCACAATCATCAGAGGCTTTTTTTTTTTTAAAAGCATTTTCTACAACCTCTTCGGCCAAAAAAAATGGTATCATCAAAGGCTTTTAAAAGAACCCCCCCCCCTTTTTTTTTCTTGTAAATGCCTCTGACGATCCAAGCTGAGTTGCCTGATCAGCAGAGACTTTTTTTCTTTCAAATGCCTCTAACGATCAGGCAACTCAGCTTGGTTTTTTTCTTTTAAATGCCTCTGACGATCCAAGCTGAGTTGCCTGATCGTCAGAGGCATTTAAAAGGAAAAACCCTTTTTTTCTTTTAAATGCCCCTGACGATCCAAGCTGAGTTGCCTGATCGTCAGAGGCATTTAAAAGAAAAAAAGCCTCTGCCGATCAGGCAACTCAGCTGGGATCGTCAGAGCCTTTTGAAAGCATTTTGTTACAATCTCTTCGCCGAAGAGGTTGTAGAAAAAATGGTTTTAAAAGTTAAAAAAAAATTGGCCATGCCCACCCAGTCACATTACACACACCCCCAAGCCACGCCCACAGAACTGGTAGTAACAAATTTTAGATTTCACCCCTGCTTTGCGTGCACACGTGCCTAAGGCGCTTGCATGCAGCGCTGAAAATGGAGTATTTAGAAGCTCAGCAACAGTAAGTAGAACAGTGTGGTGGGGGAAGTGCTGCACGATTGAGATGAGCTACAAAGCAGGAAATAAAGGATAGGATAGAGCGGGGGGAAAGGGCAGCTGATCATCGGCGCTACCGTTTCGCCCGAACCAGCTGAATTCCACCTCTGATCATGGTTCTTGAGTGGCCAGTTCATTTTTTTAAAAAATAACTCTGTTTTCTCATTGAAAAAAAAATTCTACCCTTATTCTAAGGCAAGCATTGAATTCAGAACCGGGAATCCCAGAAGCTGTAAAACAAGGATTAGAGGCCAATAAAAGGCTTAAGTCCTTCTCTTTCCTAATAATTAACCATACAAAACTGCCGATGCCCTTAATATAAGAATGAGAAGGTCGTGTATATATATATATATATATATATATATATATACATTCAAGTGACTATAGAGTAGTTTTTCCTTGAAGCTTTCTGGAGTGGGAATTTTCTGTGGGAGGAAAAGCTGGTTTAAGAGTTATTGTGAAGATACAAAAAGAATGGGGGGAAATTGGGAAGGCAGAGACTGAAGCTGTGCGTTGAGCTTCCAGTCCTGTCACAATTCTATTCTTTGCTGATTAACTTTTTATATATGTAACTGACATCTTTTAAAAATTCATTTCCTAGTTTCATTCTGGATCACCTTGCAACCTGCACCTTAAAACATTTCTAAGCTTTAAGCCTGAAAATAAAATAATAGATAATTTGTATTTGCCTGCATCCCTATATACCGTATATACTCGAATATAAGCCGAGTTTTTCAGCCCGTTTTTCAGGCTGAAAAATGCCCCCTCGGCTTATATTCGGGTCACGAAAAAAAATGCCTAGCAAGGGGTCTTGCTAGGGGTGCCTAGCAAGATTCTCTGCAGCCCCCTGGAAGCAAAAACGGCCTGGGGGGGGCTTAAAGGGAGAAAGAAATAAAGAAATCCTCACCGGAGATTCCATGTGCACTGAGCTTGAGTTGCGAGCTGATTGTAATTGGCTGCTCGCTAGCCTTCTTGTAATTGGCTGCTAGCTAGCCTTCTTGTAATTGGCTGCTAGCTAGTGGGTTCTCCCAGCTTGGCTGTCTCAGGAATTCTGGGAGTTGAAGTCCACAGGTTGTAAAAGGGCCACATTTGCCCAGCCCTGGTATCTCTTAACAGAGGCTTCAATTTGCCTGAAATTAGATCAAGCCAGTGACTGGGTGGGCATGGCTAGCTGGTCATGTGATATATGTGTCTAGGGACTACTCAGAGGGCTGAAAAAAGTCATTTCTGACAGGTCCTCACACTTTTGACTGGTCCTCACACTTATGACCATCCTCACATTTATGCCCATGCAGCATTCTTAAAACCATGTCACTCATTTCACAACTGCTTCTCTTCACCATGGTGACAAGATAGGGCAAAAACGTAAAATGTGAGGACAGTCGTAAGTTCGAGGACTGGTCACAAGTGTGAGGACCAGTCAAAAATTACTTTTTCAGCCCTCTGAGTAGTCCATATGCACAAAAGGACTACCCAGAGGGCTGAAAAAAGTGATTTCTGACAGGTCCTCGCACTTTTGACCTGTTTTTTTTTATTTTGAAATTTACCAGTAGCCGCTGCATTTCCCACCCCCGGCTTATACTCGAGTCAATGAGTTTTCCCAGTTTTGGGGGTGAAATTGGGGGGGTCGGCTTATATTCGGGTCGGCTTATACTCGAGTATATACGGTACTCAACTCTTTTGTTACAAGTAACTCATCCTGACTGTTGTAATGCTTCTTGGTGTTAAAAGTTCTTTAAACGTTGCAACTTCTAGATATTTGTGTATTGACCCATTAACCCTGTTAAAAGCCTGAATATGGAAATGGAGAGGTGGGTTTACAGCTAGGGTGTTCAGAGTAAGTTATACTTGCTAGACCATGCAAGATTTAATGAGATAAAATATTTTAAAACGGTGCTAGTGTTGGGTTAACGTCAGTGTGACTCAGAAAGCTTTTTCGTTGTCTTTCGCTCCCTAAAAATCTACAGCAGAGATCAGAAGTTTTCTTGTACTTGGAAGGAAACTTCGGGATCAGCATCTCATCACAGCTGTTTGGTTAACTGAATAGAGATGCTTCATTATTTACTGTTGGACAACTTAGCACAGCTAAGCAGAGTGTTCTTAAATGATTGATTTAAGGCTTTAACTCACAGCTGCATTGGCAATTGTAGAGAATAATGGCACTCACAGAGACAACGCTTGGCAGCTCTTTTGTTTATCTGTTTAAGAACTGAGTTTCCGCCTATTATATTCTTTAGATTTGGGCCAGAGACCAAACCAAGGAGGGTCTATTTTAGAAAATTAAAGTAATAATAACTTTAATGTAAAATATCTCTGCAGGATAGCTCTAGCTATTGTCTACCTCTCTTTTTTTTTTCTTCAACGTTCTATATTTGGCTTTGATTTCGTTGCTCTTGCCAAAATGTCTAGGAAGTTTTCCTTCGAAACAAGCATAAACCTTTTGCTGTTTTTCATAATTTTCTGCAAATAAGAATCTTCCTACGATGCCACGCTAGAAGCCAAGTTGCTGCCACAGCCATCGATACTGCGGAGCAGAATGTAAGGCGATTTAGAACTCCAAATATTTTTAGTCAATGTGGCAATTGTTTGCCAAAATGTTGAAGAGAATGTGTAGTTCCCACTCATCTAAAGGATACCAAGATAAGGAAACTAATTTTTCATGTGCCAAGATAGAATGCTAAGATAGGAAAATGAAGATAGGAGCTGTGGTGGCTCAGTGGTTAGAATGCAGTATTGTAGGCTAATTCTGCCAACTGCCAGCAGTTCAATTCTCACCAGCTCAAGGTTGACTCAGCCCTCCATCCTTCCAAAGTCGGTAAAATGAGGACCCAGATTGTTGGGGGAAATATGTAGAGAGGGATATAAAGCACTGAAGCAGTATATAAGTCTTGGGGCTATTGTTAAAGAAAAGGCATGACAATAGTAACGTCAAAGTAGCTCATGAATTTCCAAAAGGGAGGGCAGCAAACCAGGACGTTCACTAAGCTTTTGACATTGGGCCCATGTTCCATCTGGCTTTGACAAAATGCAGATTGTGCAGTAATCCAAAAGCCTTGTGTGGCGACAATAAATGACACGTTTTGCAAAAGAATGTGCTAGAAGGGGGCAGAGGTCAACCGCGAGGCCTCTCATTTGTGGAGTGCCTCAGGGGTCGGTCCTCTCGCCCCTCCTGTTCAACATTTATGTGAAGCCGCTGGGTGAGATCATCCGTGGCTTTGGGGTGAAGTACCACCAGTATGCTGATGACACCCAGCTGTACAGCTCCACCCCAGGCCACCCCACGATGGCCTTGAAGTGATGTCTCAGTGCCTGGAGGCTGTGCGGATCTGGATGGGGAGGAACAGGCTCAAGCTCAACCCTTCCAAGACTGAGTGGCTGTGCTTCCTGGCATCCCGATATAGTCAGCTGACTCCATCGCTGACTATTGGGGGCGAGTGTCTGGCCCCCGCGGAGAGGGCGCGCAATCTGGGTGTCCTCCTGGATATGCAGCTGTCCTTGGAGGAACATCTGACGGCTGTAGCCAGGGGGACCTTTTGTCAGGTTCGCCTGATTCGCCAGTTGCGCCCCTTTCTTGATTGGGATTCCGTGTGCACAGTCACTCACGCCCTCGTCACCTCTCACCTGGACTACTGTAATACTCTCTACATGGGGCTCCCCTTGAAGAGCACCCGGAGGCTCCAAATGGTCCAGAATGCGGCCGCGCGGGTAGTTACGGGAGCTGCATGGCGCTCCCACATAACACCGCTCCTGCGTGAACTGCACTGGCTCCCAGTGGTCTTCCGGGTGCGCTTCAAGGTGTTGGTTACCACCTTTAAAGCGCTCCATGGCATAGGACCTAGTTATCTTCGAGACCACCTACTGCCACCGATGACCTCCCAACGACCTGTGCGCTCCCACAGAGAGGGCCTCCTCGGGGTGCCATCAGCCAAACAATGTAGGCTGGTGACCCCCCAGGGGGAGAGCCTTCTCTGTGGGGGCACCCACCCTCTGGAATCAGCTGCCCCCAGAGATAAGGAGAATCCAAGACCTCTGTGCCTTCCGCCGTGCCCTTAAAACTTTCTTATTTCAGCAAGCCGGGCTGGCTTAACAAATTCTTTTAATAATTTGAATTGGTTTGTCTTTTTAAATTTGGGGCCAAACAGAGATAATTTTTTTTACTTGTTTTTAATGTTTGTATTGTATGTTTTTATTTGGCTGTACACCGCTCTGAGTCCTCAGGGAGAAGGGCAGTATATAAATTTGAAAAATAAATAAATAAATAAATTCACGAAGGAGCATAGACGCTAGTAACGCCAGGTTCTGTTATATTTTGCTTTTTTGTTGACTCTTCCTCCCCTAATTGTTTCAGTTTAACTTAACTGGCGAAGTTGCTAAGGGAGAACTTTGCCAACTGCCTCAAGCTTCTGGAGGAAAGCTAGAGAAGCTGTGCGCTGATACAAATACACATCTGTAATCTATGATTTAGAGCTGTTGTCAGTTCTGTAGAATAGAGGATCAAGGGCCATCTGTCACTCAGCGATCTGCAGATGGTGGAAAATCCTACTCCTCTCTATTTACCACTGCAGGTTACTGGTAAATTTCCAGGCTTCTTTTCAGATTGTCACTGTTGTTGCTTCATTCTTGCTCTTTCCCAAGTGTTTACCTAAGACAGGTTTGCACAACTGACAAAGCAAATGCAGCTCGTCCCTCGTGCGTGGTGGCCAAGCAGGTGTCAAGCCCGTTGTTTTTGCAATCCGGGCAGGCAACACAAAGAATAGACTTAACTAAACCCATGTGGAATTACCACCCACAGCTTAGTAGACTGCCTTTTGCTTGATGGGTCGCAAGAGCACAACATCCACCACCCCAGGAGAGAACAGAAAGCTTATAGCAGTTGATGCTTTTCATTCAGGACATTACTATCGGTCTACAGGTAGTCCTCGGCTTACAATAGTTCATTTAGTGACCATTCAGAGTTACAACAGCACTGAAAAAAAAGTGATTTACAACCATTTTTCACACTTCTGACCGTTGCAGCATCCCCGTGGTCTCGTGGTTTACAGCTCGACAACTGGTTCGTAGCTATGACGGTTGCAGTGTCCCAGGGTCATGTGATTATCTTTGGCGGTCTTCTGACAAGCAACATCAGTGGGGGAAGCCAGAGTCACTTAACAACCGCGTTACTAATTCAACAACTGCAGAGATTCGCTTAACAAACGTGGCGAGAAAAGATGCCAAATGGGGCACAACTCAACAAATTTCTGCACAAATTCTGGGCTCAATTGTGGTCATAAGTCGAGGACAACTGTATTTAAAATACTTATTTGTCTCTTGCCTCGATAAACCTTGTTTTTTTAAAATGTGTGCTTTGTTGCTTTTCGGTGTTGCTGGAACTGCAAATCTGCTACCTAAACGGTGTACATACCAGGGATGGGATTCAGCCGGTTCGAACCAGTTTGGGCGAACCGGTAGTTGTGACCTGGGGTGGGCCCGTCCACCCGCCCCGGCGCTATGCCGTCCTATTTAGCTGCATTTTTAAGCCTCATGCAAGCACGCGCAGGGGCAAAGCACATGTGCAGAAGGCCGCACACATGCACGGAAGGTGCTCAAGCGCTTACATTTTCAGTGCTGGAGCGAACCGGTTGTTATTTCATGTGCCGCCCACCTCTGGTACATACAGACCCCAGGAAGGTTTCTTCATAATGTTAATATTTGTTTTAAGGGCCAGCTTGGTTTTTCACAGCTCACGCTATTTTGCCTTTGGCTTCCTACAATATACCTTCCCTTCCCCTCTGGCTTTTCCTTCCTGTAACGCATGGAGATTGTTCATTTCCCCCTTAAAGCTTCTGCACGTTTCACCCAAGAGGGTAGAAATGTTTATTGTCACAGTTGCTTACTTGCATCTTGGAGAGAGATGGTTTCTTTGAAAGACGTTATCTATGGGGAGAACGTTTTTTTCTGATTGCTCATCCATCTTGATCTTTGCAGATCTTATCTTTCCCATTGACATCACTGCCGTGAAGAGGGAACATGATTTTCTGGACAGAGATGCCATTGAAGCCTTATGCAGGTATGTAAAAAAAAGGCTGCTATAGGAACTTCCTGCAGGTAGGAACACAAGGTGGGGTTGTTGGTTTTTTTTGCCATGGTTGTTAAGTGAATTATGTGGATGTTACGCTAATCTAGCTTCCCCTGTTGACTTGTTGGAAGGCTTTTTCTGATCATTTGAAGAACAGTATATTGAATTAAAGGGATGTGGTGGCTCAGTGGTTAAGACACTGAGCTTGTCGATCAAAAGGTCGGTAGTTCAGCGGTTCAAATCCCTAGTGCCGCGTAAAGGGGCGAGCTCCCGTTACTTGTCCCAGCTTCTGCCAAGCTAGCCGTTCAAAAGCACATAAAAAATGCAAGTAGAAAAATAGAGACCACCTTTGGTGGGAAGGTAACAGCGTTCCGTGCACCTTTGGCGTTGAGTCATGCAGCTGCATGACCACGGAGACGTCTTCGGACAGCACTGGCTCTTCGGCTTTGAAACGGAGATGAGCACCGCCCCCTAGAGTTGGCAACGACTAGCATATATGTACAAGGGGAACCTTTACCTTTACCTATACTGAATTACTATGCTATAGTAAAGGAAGGTCAACAATGGTGAACACATGACTCCAGGACATTACAAATATAAATACATGCCGGTTAGCAAGTACTCAAATTTTGATCATGTGGCTACAGGGACACCGTGCCGGTCACAGGTGTGAGTATTTTTCAGCTCTGTCGTAACTTCGAATTGCCATTCCATGAATGGTCATAAGCCCATCATGTATATTTGGAATGGAATAATAATCTGACATCAGCTGGCAATTCCGCATTATTTACTTTAGATATTTCAGAAGTGTAATGCCCATGACGCTTAACTTTATCTTTTGAGCTTGGGTTTAATCTTAAAAGCATCTAATTTGGTAGGTTTTGCCTCGTTTTAAATTCCAGAGGTGCACATGTGCAGAAAAAGCAGTGAAGGAAAGTTATCACAAGTCTTTGTGAAAGGGATAAAATTAAACAAGCTGTTTGCAGCAGGATCCCATTTAAGTGGTTTTGTGCATTTTAATTTTGGTTGACTTAGATCTGGCACATCCAGGTTGCTCTCTAGTCTAATATAACACTGACCTAACTCTACTATCACGTTCAATCTGTTGAGCAGATAAAGCTGTTTAAAATAGCATTGCTTTGAATGCATTGCTTAAATAAGCTTTGAGATAAATTTAAGCTAATCTTTTAACTTTGTGGATTGCACACCAGCCGCTCCAAAGTACAATGCACATGTATATGTGTACATAATACATTTCAGTTATTCTCTACACACATTTTATTATATGTGATCACTCTCCATGTTTCTTCAACCATAAAGGCTTAGCATGTGAATTTCTTTTCTCCAAACTCTTGAATCCGGATCAATCTAAGTAAACAATTCTAAATAGGTGCAAATTTCTGTAGCTATAGAAAGCATTCATGATTTTTTTAAAAACTCTGTTATGTGACCTGAGGTACGGAGAAATAAAAACATATTTAACAAGAAAAGTTCTAAGTTAGATGTAGACAAAGGTAAAGGTCCCCCTCGCACATGTGTGCTAGTTGTTCCCAACTCTAGGGGGCGGTGGTCATCTCCGTTTCAAAGCCAAAGAGCCACCAGTGTTGTCCGAAGACATCTCCGTGGTCATGTGGCTGGCATGACTAAACGCCAAAGGCGTACGGAACACTGTTACCTTCCCACCAAAGGTGGTCCCTATTTTTCTACTTGCATTTTTTACCTGCTTTCGAACTGCTAGGTTGGCAGAAGCTGGGAGAAGTAACGGGAGCTCACCCCGTTACGTGGCACTAGGCATTCGAACCGCTGAAGTGCCGACCTTTCGATCAACAAGCTCAGCGCCTTAGCCACTAAGCCACCGGGTCCCTAGATGTAGACCATACTTCATAATTAAATATGTATAGTAAGCCAGCCCTCTAAAAAGCTGAGATTTATGCATCTGTAAGGAAAATAAAAATCTCTTAGGTGAGATTTAGCATGTGCATATAACACCTATCTGCCAATATGCTACCAGGAGAATTTATTCTGGATTAAATGTATATTACTAGAATATTATATGTGTATATCCTTGTTCCTTTCCTCTTTGGAGATGAAGACATTCGATAACCAAGATTATGTGACATATTTGAAGAAATTCCTGTATCTCTTGTTCTTTCCTTTTCCCTCCGATTTCCAATTCCCCTAATTGATTGTAATACCCAGAATTCAGAACTTAATATTTTATTAAATGAATGTTTTATTAAATATAGAGCCATGATTGAAAACTAATACTTTATTGCCTAGAAAATGGTTATCAGCCTAAACCTTAGTTAAATTTTCACCTGAAATGTAAAAATTGTATTCCTATTGAAGTTACACGTCTTTGTGCCCTGGAAGAAGAAAACGAAGATGTTTATCCTTCAGGACAAGAACAAAATCTATAAATACAGACATGATTTTTTTTGCATGCTCTTGTTGTGGTCCACCAGCAGCCTGCAGAGCTGGCTGGACGGTGAGGAGGCTGGGGAGGAACATGGGCCAGTCCTGGAGTCTGGGGAAGGCCCAGACTAGGGCTCTGCGTCGGAGGCAGAGATGGGGCCAGGGCCATCTGGGAGTGATGCGCGGACTCTGGAGCCTCCAGAGTTGGACAGCAGAGAGGCAGAGGAACAGGAGGAGCCTGTTCCTAGTGCACAC
Organism: Ptyas mucosa; assembly: GCA_012654045.1. Classification (NCBI taxonomy): domain Eukaryota; kingdom Metazoa; phylum Chordata; class Lepidosauria; order Squamata; family Colubridae; genus Ptyas; species Ptyas mucosa. The sequence goes on along the minus strand of WNWU01000048.1, from coordinate 812,346 downwards.
ATGCGCATAGCAGCTAAAGCAAAAGGGACAACTCGGGAGTAAGGCCAGGAGATGATTGGCCCCTCCCATAAGGCTTAAAAGAGCAGCAAAGGCACGTGGGCTCTTTGTAGGAAAGTAACGTTGCTAAATCAGTTTCCAGTCGGCATCTCTTGTTTCTGAATGTCATGGGGCTTTGGCAGTCACCTCATTAGCTGTTGTTTATAAAATGTAATTTACATGTTAGTCCAGTGGAATTGCTATTTGCAATTGACTTTGTAACATTGTTAATATTGTGGTACAGGATTACAGGCTTTGTGTAACGATGGTTTGCAAGGCAAGAGTATTTGGGACTAAGATGAATGTATGAAACACTCAGAATTTTCAAATGTTGTGGTCTCAGAAATGATAAATGGAACGTTTGTGCGCCCATCATGAATAAAAGTAGCAGAGATATACCAGCTGTCTCCTTAGTACCAAACATACCTAATTGATAGTCTTCAATTTATGACCGCAATTGAGAGAATTGCAATTGTAAAGTGAGATGTGACCTCAGTGACTTAGGGCAACAATCACAGCTTTCCCTGTGCAGTTATTAACCAAGAATTGCAGGTCATTAAATGACTAACTACCCCAATCTAAGCCTTTCCAGGCTTGGTGCCTTCCAACTCTAACCCTCAACAAGGTAAGGGACTGCCTCCAGTTTTCCCCAGCTGCCTGTCTCAGCCTTTGACCATCCTGCACCCTGCCCTGTGGGACGACAGGCAGCCCCAGGGCCTCAGCTGCCCCTGCTTAGCCCAGCAAGTGCCAGCAAGCAATCATTCAGCCACTGCCGTCCTTTCCCAGCCCCACATGCTTTGCAGTCCAGCTACTTTGGCTGTTGTGGTCCGTCAGTGGACAGTGAGGAGGCTGGGAGGAACATGGGCCAGTCCTGGAGTCTGGGAAAGACTCAGACGAGGGCTCTGCATTGGAGACAGAGATGGGACCAGGGCCATCTGGGAGTTCTGCGCAGACTCCATAGCCCCCAGAGTTGGACAGCAGAGAGGCAGAGGAACAGGAGGAGCCTGTTCCTAGTGCACACATGCGCAGAGATGCCAGAAGGCAAGAGCAGCTAAAGCAAAAGGGACAACTTGGGAGTAAGGCCTGGAGATGATTGGCCCCTCCCTTAAAAGAGCAGCAAAGGCACGTGGGCCCTTTGCAGGAAAGCAACGTTGTTAATTCTGTTCCTAGTCGGCATCTCTGTTTGATTTTGGACTTCGTGTGGCTTTGCCAAGTAGGTCTTCGGCAGAGTGTCAAGGGAGATAAAGGTTGGTGATTATACCGAAGGGCAGAAGGACTTTTTGCAACTAATTGGGACTCAGCTGTGAATGAAGATAATTCACAGCTGTTGCAATAAAAGTGGTTTTTGGGACTACTCATGTGTTTTAATGACGCAGGAAGCCTAGGTCACAACACCAGCAATGTTCCTTGCTTTTTTTCCCTCATCCTTCTGAAGTCTTTTGTAATTGTAGCTCTATATAACTTTACACGGGCACAGTTTTATGAATGGCTGTGTGCTGCCTTCGGATTAGAATAGTAAAATCTAATGTAAGCTAAATTGAAAGAAAAAAATGGAAAATGGAAGGCGTAAAAATGAAAGAAAAAAAGAAAGAAAAAAGTAAATATATATAAAGAAGTGTCTTCCCACTTTGATCACTATTTGGTAACTCTTTATCCTCTCTAAAGTTTCAAATATTTATCTCTTCCTCCCATGTCCATCTCTTATCTATAGATTCGTCAAAACAAATATCAACATAGCCAAATATACAACAGAGTTAGGTTTAATTGTCCTGAGTGAGGTGATTTCCCTTTGCGGTCATGTTTGGTTGTGATCAGCCAGTCTTTCTCAGGAAGGTTTACTATATCAAGGTAATGACACAGTACATCAAATGCAAAAAAATAAACACTGTCAGAATGTCAGAGCACCTGTAGATTCAGAATTAATATTAATTCTCTACTGTCCTCTCAATTTTTGAGAGGATCTTTCCTGCTTCTTAAACAAAGTCATCCTGTAAGACAAAATTTGGAGATTCTTCCAAGCGGTACCCTTGACCCAGTTCATAGGTTTATAAAATTCTGCCTTTTGTTCATGGTTTCTTGATTCAGGTTGGAAGCTCATAGGAGCCCATCTTCATCAAAATGTGAATGTTTATTCTGATCTCTAACAGACTCTAAAGTTTTTCCAACAGCGGAACTCAACTTCTGTCGAAGTTCTTGACCAACAGATTCTTTGGATCGAGAGGTGAAATATATGTACTGCTATAAAGAGATACTGTAGCTGCCTAAGGTCCATAATGATTCCATCTGTTTTAGTCAAGCACGTCAACTCTTCCTAGTCCACCAAGTGAACATACATGCATCAATAGAGTTGCATACTTTCATATTATAAACCATCCTGACACAGGAACAAGAATATTCTGCTATCTACCCTAAACTTTCCATCCCAAGTCCTCCCATCTTGACTCTGAGTAGAACCATAAGAATTCTGATAATGCTTGGGATAGCTGCCTATCCATCATGGTAGAGTTCAGGTCAGATATGGTGTTTTGAAGGAAAAAAAAAATCAGGCCTTCAAGAATTCCCATCTCTTTAGATATCCATGCAACCCATTGAGGGTGGACCAGAATCGGTAATTGGACCACTGTTTTCTCCTAGATCTCTCTGGTGAACGCTTTATGAAATGGATCGTTGATCTACTTTTCAAAGCCCATTGGATATCATGTGAAACTTTTTCCAGAATTTAAATTACTAACCCCAAAAGTGGTACCCTTAATGGCAATAACTTAAACAGATCAGGCAGGTATCCTTCAGGTTGATTACCCATATACTCAATTTCATTTCAATGTGCTCATTTTGAAACCTTACACTTTCCCCAAAGATTGTCTTCATACCGAAATTTTAACTTAATCACTGTTTCCTTCCTCTCCACCTTTTTTTTTTAATCTCCAGTAATCCTGGCTGGAGGATTTGCTGCATGAGTTTGGTACTCATAAAGCTTTGTTCTTCAATCTTGATCAGATTTGTCAGTTTCGAAGACTATTTATATGCTGTGGAGGTGATAAGAAAGGACTTCCAGTTTCCACTTAACAAGTAGGTTAAGTGGGTGATGGAAACCAATACTCTTCCATATGCCTTGGCAAAGCAGCTGTTGCTGAATTTCTTTGAGCACATTCCATGAGGACACTGTCAACATCCGTGGCTGTGCTGATGACATTTTTTAAGCACAATTATGTGGACTTTGAAGCCAGAACAGATGCTTCTTGGGGTGGTCCGATTTGTCCTTGTTGGCATAAATGGGCATTCATCCTTCAACCGTTAGGTAAGATTGCTTCTTATCCATACATGTCGCAGAGATGAGGAACAGGCAGCTAACCTGTAATCGTGGTCCTTCAGGTGGTTAAGTATGAATGAACTAAATCCATTCACGTTTCTTCTCTTGAGTGCCTATCTTGGTAAGTTCATTGAAGTCTATATTTTGCTCCATTGGTTGATGGAAACCAAAGAAAAGTGACTCAAAATGCATTCAATGCGCTGTCCTTCAAACCTGCCTCAGATATGGCAAGTTCTTGATTAAGACTTTCAGCAAGCATGAAACCGACGTGCGTGAATGCACAATTAAACACTTCAAGAATTTATTTATTATTTATTTATTTATTGGTTTGATTTATATGCCGCCCTTCTCCAGAGACTCAGGGCGGCTTACAATGTGTTAAGCAATGGCCTTCATACTTTTGTATATACCTGCTTAGTAGGGCTTTTGGTCCCCCCTAAGTGGTGTTCTTTTTTATACAAAGTCAGTTTATTGCCCCCATAATCCGGGTCCTCATTTTACCTACCTCGGAAGGATGGAAGACTGAGTCAACCTTGAGCCTGGTGAGATTTGAACTCGCAGTAATTGCAGGCAGCTAAGTGCTACTTTAACAGCACTTTAGTCCACTGCGCCACCAAGGCTCTATCATGTTTATTCTGTTACAGGTAAGCAACCTGTTCATTCCTGCACTAAACATTTACTGTTCTGTATAAAACTGTTGCTCCTTGCACAGATTCAGGTTACCTTTTCCAGCAGAAATTCTGATACAAAGTTAAAGAAAACAAGGTTGGAGCCTAGTATTTACATGGGCAGCTGCTCTGTACTTTGGTGTCTTCTTTGTATTATAGGAAAGGATAGAAATATTGTGCAGTGCGATGTTATCAAAAGGGAACAATGGTTTAATTTTTGAACTGCCAATCATAGGCTAGTAGTTTTATAAAGTTTGTGTACTTCAAGTTCTCTAGATAGCAACTGAAAGTATGGTTTTCAATGGGATATGATGACTGTAGGCGCCACAGTACTGTAGTAATACCTCTACTAATCGTAATGAAAATCCGTTATAACTCGTTGTAACAACTCTCGTGTTGAATTAGAAATATATTAGAAATATATATTGTAATCAGAGGGTGAAAACTGACGTAAGACCAAAGGAAACTAATGCTTCAAGAATTCTTAATAAGAATTCAAAGGATGTTTAAGGAGCTAATATGAACTGAGCCCTCAAATCAATGGTGGAATTAACATTTTTTTTTACTACCGGTTCGGTGGGCATGGCTTGGTGGGCATGGCAGGGAAGGATACTGCAAAATCTCTGTTCCCACCCCACTCTGGGGCCAGTCAGAAGTGGTATTTACCGGTTCTCTGAACTACTCAAAATTTCCGCTACCGGTTCTTCAGAACCTGCTGAGTAGCATCCCTGCCTCAAATATGTAGGTAGTGTCAAATTGCGTACCCCTATAGTATCTTTTCTGTAAGAAAGCAAACTTTTCTATTTGATGGATTTTTCACACACACAAAAAATCTGTTATGAAACTGAGATGAATTTCTATAAATAAAAGAAAATGAACCTTAGTAAATCACAGTTCTAAAATAAGTAGTATATCTCTTGAGTAATAATGGTTATATAATTAAACTTGTGGGTCCCTGGATCCTTATTGAATTTCTCAAAACTTAAAAGCTTATCCATATTTTCGTTCTGTTTTTTTAATTTCCAAAGCAGTAATTGGATACCTGATTATCTAAAAATAAAATCCGTTTTGAATAGGGGTAATTATTCAATACGTATATATTGTATCTCCTTCTTAAGAAATAGCTTGTTACACAGAGATATAGAAACCGTAATATGAGGCGCAAGCATAAATACAAATGAAACTTGTCAGAATTGAAAGAGTAGATTGTGAGTCTTTCACAAATCTCTAGAATTGGACCTACTACCCGTATCTTTCAGATAATCGTTCAGCTAATGATTGGAGAGAAAACTTTCCATTTTTATTAAATTCGACTTCATTTCTGCCCTTCTAGCAAGCCGCCCAGGGTCCCTCAGGAGTTGGGCGGCATAAAAATGCGACAAATAAATAAATAAAGTAATTAGAACATTATATCACACAGATCCATAGTTTAACTTATATAGTACGAAAGACAAAGACTTTAGCCGACATGATATCACCTTAGCTCATTGCCTCAATTTTATCATGCACAGTATGCTGGTGTATTTTTCTTTTATGGATGATCACATTAGGTTTGTAAACGTTACTATGAAAAATTTATTGTGCCAAGTATTTTGAAAAAGAACAATCAAATATATGGGAAGCAAATCCTACTTAGTGTACATATTATGTTAAATCTCATACTTAGATTATTTCTTACTTCCTCTGTAGAAAATTCAAATTGTTAATAGAGCCATGGTGGCGCAGTGGTTAGAATGCAGTATTGTAGGCTAATTCTGCTGACTGCCAACAGTTCAATTCTCACCAGCTCAAGGTTGACTCAGCCTTCCATCCTCCCGAGGTCAGTAAAATGAGGATCCAAATTGTTGGGGACAATATGCTGACTCTGTAAACCATTTAGAGAGGCCTATAAGGCACTACAAAGCTGTATATAAGTCTAAGTGCTATTGCTAATTGTTGCTTACAAACACCAGCACTGTTGGCTGTCACGTATACGCCATATACAGTATAAATTGAAAACGTAAGAATTCTGTTTTGAAGACTACGTATGTTCAACCATGATTGGGACCAGAATCTCAATTGTTAAGCAAAGTAGTCATTAAGTGAGACATGTGATTGCTCAATGATTGCAATCCCGATATTCCTGGTTGCAGTTGTTAAATGAGGGTTTTTAGCATGCTTGCGTTTCGGCAGGAAGGATTTTCAGCACCAGAGCAGAGAGGCAGTAATAAGGTAAGGAGCGCAGGATCCCTCAGGGCCCCTGATGGCCCAGTTCAGTCCATGCACATAATGTCTCTTCAACTCAGGACCAAAATGCCTCCTTGCCAAAATCCAAGCAAAAAGTAGCAGGGGAAATTGCAAATGGTGATCACAATTGTGGGGTACTTGTTACCCAGTCATAAAGGCGAACGGATTGCCAAGTGCCTAGATTGCAATCATATGATCGCAGGAGGAGTGGTGCAACATTTTGGGAAAGTTGGCCATAAAGCACCCTTGTAATTTCAAGTAGTCATTAAAGTAAATATAAGTAAGTAAGGGACACGGTGGTTCAGTGGCTAAAGCGCTGAGCCTGTTGATCGAAAGGTCGACAGTTCAGCGGTTCGAATCCTTAGTGCCGCGTAACGGGGTGAGCTCCCGCTACTTGTCTCAGCTTCTGCCAACCTAGCAGTTCGAAAGCATGTAAAAAATGCAAGTTGAAAAATAGGGACCACCTTTGGTGGGAAGGTAACAGCGTTCCGTGCCCCTTTGGTGGTTAGTCATGCCAGCCACATGACCGCGGAGACGACTTCGGACAGCGTTGGCTCTTCGGCTTTGAAATGGAGATGAGCACCGCCCCCTAGAGTCAGGAACGACTAGAACGTATGTGCGAGGGGAACCTTTACCTTTACCTTTTTAAGTAAGCTGTAAACACATGAGTCTCAAAGACTTTACTTTGTGATAGGTTTTTAAAAAAGCCTTTTTCTTTTCTTCTTACTTAGTGCTTAATTTCTTCTCTGTCTTTCTGTTAAATGTTGTTTATGATGTACATTTTATTTTTAAAGATAGTTCGGTGGAAATTGTCTTTAGAGTATCTCCCCTGTTCTGATTCAGCTAACTCAGTTGCACAACAGTCTTCCTTTTTTTAAAAAAAGGGTTTCTTCCAAAACAGATTAAATTTTGGAATCCAATGCTCCCTTATCAGGCCAACCGGAAACTTGTTTCTCCAACAGATCAAAGAGTTGGAATTAGATAAAGTTGAAGAGAGACACTAATGTTGTAAAATGTCTGCCTGTTTATTGTTTTAAAGCAATGTGGAAATCCAGATTTACCAGAGATCCGTTTGTACAGAAAGGATGGAAGAGCAGTTTTTAATTACCTGAAGTTAATTACGATAACTTCACAATATTGTAATCAAATATCACTTTCCTTTGGAAAACATATGGCTTACTTTTTTATTCCCTTTACTGGAAATTGAATTAATTGTAAACTATTCCGAAGTTAGTAAGGGAGCAAGGCAGAAAGTACTTCTGGATTGATGAGATGGTTTTCCTTGATCCAACCATTTAATTCTTATAACTTGGAGGAAAAAATGAAATAGGAAATTCTGGATTGGTACATTTGTAAGATGAACCCTGATTTCTATATTCAGACCAGTGTAAGATCGCCTGCTTTATTTATACAGAAAGTCCTCGACTTACAATCACAATTGAGCCCGAAATTTATGTTGCTAAGTGAGACGTGTGTTAAGTAAGTTTTGCCCCATTTTATGACCTTTCTTGCCACAGTTGTTAAGCGAATCATTGCAGTTGTTGAGTGAGTCAGCTCATTTGTTAAATGAATCTGATTTCTCTGTTGATTTTGTTTGCCGGAAGTTTATAAAAACTGATCACATATCCCTGGGACACTGCAACCGTCAGAAGTATGAGTCCGTTACCAAGCATCCGAATTTTTATCACCTGACCATGGGGATGCTGCAACGGTCATAAATGTGAAAAATGATCATAGGTCACTTTTTTCAGTGCCGTTGTAACTTTGAACTTATCCCTATAGTAGAGCTTTATATATTTGCTGCAGGGAGTTTATAATACCTTTATTAAGATTATTAAGACCCAATTCTTACATGATGGCTGTAAGAATGTGAAAATGACACAGCAGGTTATTGGATTGTTGCCTTGGCATTTAAGAATGCCAGGGGCCTGAGTGGCGCAGTAGACTAACGTACTGTGATTAACATTCAGCTGCCTGCAATTACTGCAAGTTCTAATCTCACCAGGCTCAAGGTTGACTCAGCCTTCCATCCTTTCTAAGGTAGGTAAAATGAGGACCCAGATTGTGGGGGCAATAAGCTGACTTTGTATAAATATACAAAAGTATGAAGGCTATTGCTTTACGCCTTGTAAGCCGCCCTGAGTCTCCGGAGAACGGCGGCATATAAATCAAATTTTTAAAAAAAGAACACGAGTGTACAATGGCCTCATGTAGCCAGACCATCTTCCAAGTGGCCACTGATAATGATGAAAAAGTGGCAGTGGAAGATTATTCAATTCATATAGTATTGGTTATATTTAATGAATCTACTTTTCATCTAATTTCAACTAAATTAAGTCCTTAATTTGATGTGAAGGCCCTGCTTTTTCTTTCTTGATTTTTTTTTTTTTAAAAATAAGAGCTCCTGGTGTGTAATTCAAATGTTGAAAGAGCCATTTGGACCCGTTTCACACAGAAAAGAAAACACCGGGAGCCACAAAACCCTTCCCGTGCCTGACTATTTCTTGAGCGGCCACAAAACTAGCATATGTAGTTGAATTAAACGTTTTGTTTTCTTCTGAAACTTTTCTTTTCTTGGATTTAGCCATGGTTGGCCTACCGGGGTTTGAAAAGCTCAATAAAGGTAAGTAGAACCCAGCCCTGTTTGCGGTCCCAAGTAACTTCAAAAGCTTATTGAATGAATGGTTGTTTTATTGGTTTGATTTATTTATTGGTTCGATTTATATGCCGCCCTTTCTCCGGAGACTCAGGGCGGCTTACAATGCGTTAAGCAATAGCCTTCATACTTTTGTATATACCTGCTTAGTAGGGCTTTCGGCTCCCCATTGTTAATTGATGACTGTGTGTATTAGCGACAGTATAACAATAATAATACAAAATAATAGTACTTTTCTAGGAGGTGAGTCAAATGAAAACTGTAATATAGCACTTGCAATAATGACATCCCGGATGGTGTGTCAAATCCCTGGCCTATTTAGGACTTTGTACTAAACTATTTTGCAGCGACAAGAAAGAATTCAAAAGCTTTTGCTTTTATTTATTATTAACCACAGCTATTCATTCAGTCTGAACCCAATCCATGATTCATCTAACTGTAGTTAAGGAAGGAAAAAAAAATGCCGATCCACACTATTCTTTTCAGGTTACTTTTTTCTCAATAAATCAAAATTAAGATAAGCTGTGCTTGTTTAATAGTTGCTATAGGACAGTGATGGCTAACCTTTTTGCCGTCGCGTGCCAAAAGCGGGGGGAGCATGGGGAGGTTGTGCGCGCGTGTGCCCACACCCATAATTCAATGCTGCGCCTCGCCCCCCCCCCCCCACACACACACATACATGTGCAACTCTCCCGCCAACCCCACTTTTGGCATGCCATGGCACAGTAGGCCTGGTAGGCCTATTTTTCACCCTCCCCAGGCTCCAGAAGCTTTCTAGAAGCCTGGGAAGGGTGAAAACAGCCTTCCCCACCCCCGCAGAGGCCCTCTGGAGGCCGGAAACAGCCCGTTTCCAGGCTTCCGGTAGGCCCAGAAGGCCCGAAAATCAGATGACTGGCACGTGCGTGAGTGCTGGAGCTGAGCTAAGGCAACATTTGCGTGTCCACAGATGTGGCTCCGCGTGCCACAGATGGCATGCATGCCATAGGTTCGCCATCACGGCTGTAGGAAATAATATCATTTACGTACACATGGAATGTATATTTATCCTACTTTTTAAATTAAGATCCCCAGAAATATATATTTCAGTGAGCAACTCTAGATTATAACAAAAAACCTCAGCATTGTATCTAAATAGTAGTTACAATATGCAGAGAGAACACAGAAATAGAAACATACAGCTGTACACATGTTGTAAGGGAATATGAGAAAATGAAAATTTGGAGAGGGTGTGATAAAGTTTGTTTCCCTTTCTTTTGACAAATTAGCAGAAGTATCCTGTACCTATAGGGGACACAGTGGCTCAGCGGCTAAGCTTTATATAAATTAATTGCCTTTCCTTAAGCTACATCAAGGGGACTGGGTAGCTCAGTGGCTAAGACGCTGAGCTTGTCGATCAGAAAGGTCAGCAGCTTGGCGGTTCAAATCCCTAGCGCCGCGTAAGGGAGTGAGCTCCCGTTACTTGCCCCAGCTTCTGCCAACCTAGCAGTTCGAAAGCATGTAAAATTGCAAGTAGAAAAATAGGGAAGGTAACAGTGTTCCGTGCGCCTTCGGCTTTTAGTCATGCTGGCCACATAACCACGGAGACGTCTTTGGACAGTGCTGGGTCTTCTGCTTAGAAACGGAGATGAGCATCGCCCCCTAGAACCGGGAAGGACTAGCACGTATGTGCGAGGGGAACCTTTAGCTTTTTTACCTGGCGCTATAGTGAAAATAATTGTATTAGACAAGGTAGTAACACATATAAAGAACAATATGGATGCCTTTTATCTAGAAAATGAATTTTCCTTTTTGAGTTTTGTTGGTATAGGACAGTGATGGCTAACCTTTTTTCCCTTGGGTGCAGAAGGCGTGCACGCTATCCCACGTAGTCTGAAATGGCCCGTTTTCGGACTTCCAGGAGGCCCATTTTTTGCCCTACCAGAGCCTCTGCGCGAGTTCTGTACTTACCTGGCACCCAAAACGGGCCACGTGGAGACTCCTGGGAGGGGAGGGGCGGTATGGGTGGAGCCAGCTGAAAATCAGCTGGCTGGCAGGAGGCACATGTGCATATGTGGTGGAGCTGACCTAGGGCAACGACTCGCGTGCCCACAGAGATGGCTCCATGTACCACCTATGGCATGCGTGCCATAGGTTCACCATCACGGGTATAGGACAATCAATAAAAGCTATGCCACCCACACTAGGGCTGATTGAAAGTTTTTCTTTTCTGTGTGATGTCCCCAGAAAAAAAAAGTTGCGTCTTTGCCTTGCCAGCAAGTTGTAATATGTAAATAAAAGTCATACCGGTGCTAAATTATGATTTTTGGTATTTTGAGAGTTCACTTAACAAAGGGACCTACCCTTTGGTTGTTAGAAAATACTTATTTTTCTTGATGATTCAGCGTATAACCCAGCAAATGGTTCCCATCAAACGCAACAATCAAATATGGAATTGCGTGGTTCAGTGAGCTGCTCAACTATACTTCTTCCAGAATCTAACATCCGTCCAGCTTTCTTGAAGGGAAGGGAAAAAAGGGTTCCTAAAAGATAAAATAGTGCAGATCAGGTGTATCTGTAAAATCAATTGTGTAATGTTCTGCGTAGGATGGAGTACTGATATAGAATAGCTCGATGTAAATAAAACTGCCCGGGGGGGGGGGGGGGGATTTCTGTTGGTTAAATAGCACTAACAATTCCAGATGTGCCTTGAAATTCATTGTCATTCTATTTCAATTCCACTTCGTACTATACGAAAGCAGGTTGTTTGCTGCAGACTGATTTACTATCATCAGGAATATCAAGTGCAGCATCCCTCAAGTTTTCTAGTAGTTTTCCACGATGGGAACAAGTACTTCGTATTTACTGCATTGCAGCTGTTCCAATGTAATGACTCCTGGGTTGAACAAGTTCTCCTTTATGGTTTTGATTCAGGAGGAATCTGATGTAGTAAGGATGTTTCTCTGTCCCACCCACTCCACAAAATCTGGTCTCCAGCTGATGTATCATGGAGTTAATTAAACAGAAATGTTATTTTTTAGGATCTTCTTTCCCTTAGTTTCTCTGTAAATAACCTTAGTAAGAGCTTCTGCGGTAATCCCTTAGTTGGAAGAGCAGGTAGCACAGAATGAATTATTTACTGTTCCTCTTGTTTATTTGGTGTTTTTTTTTTAATTCTCTCCGTAGGCGTTTAAATACTTTAAACAAGTGTGCAATGATGAAACTAGAAATCAGCCCACACAGGAAACGGGTAAGTATATTTGACAAAACTATTGCAATACTGTACGTGAATGACCCTAAAATGCACTTGTAAATCACATCTCTATGTATTGACATAGAACAGGGCATCAAATCAAGGCCCACAGGCCAGATCTGACCCACAGCGTGCTTAGATCTGGCCCGCCAGGCTACCCTAGAAACAGCAAAGGACCAGCCCGTAGTGCCTCTGCCACCAAAAATGGAGCTCGCGCAGCACCCCCAGCTCCATTTTCTCTGGCAGAAGGCTAGCAAAACAAACTAAAAACAAAACAAAATGGAGAAATATTTCCCCTTTTGCACTTGAGCATGCAAGAAGGGACAAGAAAGGGAAAGAGGAAAGACAAATGCTGTAAAGCATTATGAAGCGATATATAAGTCTGCTACTGTTATCGGTAGTGTGGTAAATCAATGTAGGAAAACTATCAACAGCAACTAAGGTTGCAGAAATGTTGCCTTTATTGGCTAAGTCAGACGTTTTTCACATGTCCTAATTTTTCACTGATCTTAGTAGTATCCAGTATGACTAATGGACCGTTAGATAATAAAGCAAAGAAATTCTAATATCAACAAAATCAGCTACGGGAGGGAGGAAGGGAGGAAGGAAGGAAGGAAGGAAGGGAGGGAGGAGGGAGAGAGGGAGGGAGGGAGGGAGATTATAATGAGAGGGAGGGACAGTCCGAGTGAAGTCCTGCCTTAGCACTTGGCCACCACAGGTGCTCCCAACACAAGTGACATAGAACTGGCCACACCCACCCTGGTCCCACCTGCCATGCCCCCCCCCCCCCGGCCCTCCCCGAGGTCAAACACAATCCTGATATCTCAATGAAATCAAGTTTGACAACCCTGGCATAGAAGCAGAATTGGTCTCTTTTTAGAGGAAGCACCACTCGGACAACTTCTGGGAGTTGATGTCCTACAGGCTTAAGGTTGGAGACCCCTGCTCTATAACCCAATACAATACCATTTGCATGTCTGATGTTACACAGTGCAGGTATTGCCAATGGAAGCAACACGTTTTAGCAGGCACGTTTTCAGGGTCTGGGGAATAACACTATGCCCTAAAGGAAGAGAGGCCTGACCTGCCCATCCACATAACTCTTCCCCCACCTCCCACCCCTTAGGAAAACGTATGCAAATGGAAAGCCAAGCTTATGAGTTCTGAAAAGTTTGCGCTTTTAATTTTCTAATTTAAAAGTCAATCAGATCGTGTTTTAAATTCCTCTCTCTTTTTTTTTTTCAGTCTCTAAATAAATAATTGGGGGTGCCTGGAATGTAACGTGAATACTGTATCGGTTTCTCCAAATGCATCAAGTGAAATATTTTTAAATATCTTCCCCCCCCCCCAGGTTTTTTTTTTTATAAAAATATCAAATCAATGCATGAACATGTGGCACCTGAGTGTCAGACATTCTAATACAAATAAAACTGATCAAGTTAATCATAATCCTTACATTCAGTCTGTTTATCTATTTCTAATAATAATGCATACTTATATTAAGTTATAGTCTATCATTAAGATATGTAAATGTCTTAAGTGAAGCTTGAAAAGCACAATTTTATATTGCTATGGACAAAACTGAAATAGGGAAAGGAAAGGCCTTCGCTTCAAAAAAAATCTCTCTTGGGTCTTATTAATTATACTTTTTAAAAAGATTTCCCCCCCGCCTTTATTATATTCATAAATAACTCAAGGTGGCAAACATATTAAATGCTCCTTCCTCCTCCTATTTTGCCCATAACAACAACCCTGTGAGATATGTTGGGGCTGATAGAGAGAAGGACTGGCCCAAAGTCACCCAGTCAGCTTTCATACCTAAGATGGGACTCGAACTCAAAGTCCTCCTGGTTTCTAATCTGCTCCTTTAAACATTAGACCAAACTAGCAAACTTGCCAGACCTTTTAACATGAGCAAAGGGTTCTAAGCTGCTACAATTCAAACATCTCATAATTCTAGTGATGGCACAACGATTAAATTGCAAGACTGCTGACTGTCAGGAGATTCTGACCGGCTCACGGTTAACTCAGCCTTCCATCCTTCTCGGTAAATGAGGAGCCAGATTATTGGGGGCAATATGCTGACTCTGTAAACTGTTAGAGGAGGCTGAAAAGCAGGGGTGAAATCCAGCAGGTTCTGACGGGTTTTGGAGAACCGGTAGCGTAAATTTTGAGCAATTCTGAGAACCGGCATGTCAGATATTGCCTACGTATGATGCCCCAGGCACCAGAAGGGGTTAAGTCTTCTAAGTCTACAGACATCCCATGTGACTGTATAAACCAATGAACTCCCTTATTGGAGTCATACCCACAAATCAATTGGATATCTTCCCTAATTCTTCCCATCCATCTCAGCAAGACAACAGTGATCTTCTCTCCCTCTCAACCTCTGAGTCATACAGTTAGGGTAACAAATGCAACAGGACACCCTGTTCATTATTGTATATTTGTAAATAATAAAATAATTTTTAAACCTGAAGCTGTATGGCTTAAATAACTTCCTCATAGACTGAATGAGCACGACCATCAGTATATATCTGACAAATGGTAGCAGAGGATGGAGAATTATTGCTCAGGTCTATGAATTTTTGTAATTTTTTTGCAAATGCCACCTCTGGCTGGCCCCAGAGGTGGGGTGGGAATGGAGATTTTGCAATATCCTTCCCCCAGGAGTGGGGAGGGATGGGGATTTTGCAGTATCCTTCCCCTGCCACGCCTACCAAGACACACCACGCCCACCAGGCCACACACACATAACCGGTAGTAAAAAAAATTGAATTTCACCACTGCTGTAAAGCATTATGAAGTGATATATAAGTCTGCTATTGCTATTGCTAGTGTGGTAAATCAGTGTAGGAAAACTTACCAACAGCAACTAAGGTTGCAGAAATGTTGCCTTTATTGGTTAAGTAAAATGTTTTTCACATGTCCTAATTTTTCACTGATCTTAGTAGTATCCAGTATGACTAATGGAGCATTAGATAATAAAGCAAAGAAATTCTAATATCAACAAAATCAACTACAGGAGAGAGGGAGGGAGGGAAGGAAGGAAGGAGGGAGGGAGGGAGGAAGAGGAAGGAAGGAAGGAAAGAGAGAGAGAGAGAGAGGGGGAGAGAGAGAGAGAGAGAAATAATTCTTAATGTGTTGATATGTTTTAATGAAAAACCACATTGGTTCACCACCTAAAATCCTCAAGGATAGGAATCTAGGATAGGAATCTCTGCCCTTCATGTCAGTATTTTGTTGCCATCTAATAAGTTATCAATCAAAGAAACTAGTATGGGAGCTCAGATAACGAACAGAATATGAAGGCAAAAGCCTATTGAAAATGATCTGAATATGGTTGTAGTAGATTGGTTGTATATTTATATAAGTTGTGCTGCATGCTGTACAGATTACTTGACAGGTGAGAAATGTTATTTATACGAAAGAAGGGAGAGCAGGCAGCCATCCCATAAGGTATCTAGGGCAGAAACCAGAAATAAACAAATACATATAAAAATCAAAGAAACCAGCAGGATACATTCCAATGGCCTTATTTGAGTCAATACTTAGCACAGTGATTCCCAAAGTGTGAGCCGCGGCTCCCTGGGGAGCCGCGCTATCGTCATAAGGGCGCCGCGAAATATTCAATTAATACCTGCGCCCGCTGGGTCTAATGCTGATGCGCCATTTCTGAAACGTCTAGTGCGCATGCGCAGTTACAAGTCGGATTGTTATGGGAGCCGCAAACCGAAAAAGATTGGGAACCTCTGACTTAGCAGAAGCATTTAGTTCCAATTGCTGAATGTTTTTTTCAAGGACACGGCTCTTGTTACAATAGTCATTAGTTAACCAGGAGTTCCACATAGGGATGGGTAACGTCTGATTAAGATTTCTAGGAGGACATTTCAGATATTTCTCCATCTGGAAAGTCGTAGCTTCAAGCCATGATGGGAACTGAAGAATTTTGTGGCAAGTTTGTGTGGTTAGGCACACCCAGATTCTAAGAACTTTTTTTATAGATAATGATCAGCACTTTAAATTGTTCTCAAAGGATTGAGAGTCAGTGTTGTGACCTAGGCTACAGGACACAATTAGTCTCAAACAAAACTATTTTATTATAACAGCTGAGAATTACTTCATTCCCAGCTTAGTCCAAATTAATTCCACAACAAGTCCTTCAGAAAAAAAATCCTTCGGGCTTATCACAAACCTTTATCTTCTTTGGCACGTTGCCAAAGGCCTTTCTTGGCAAAGCCCCACAAAGTTCAGAAACAAGAAATGTCGACTGGAAAACAGATTTCCTACAAAGAACCCAAGAGCCTTTGCTGCTCTTTTAAGCCTTACGGGAAGGGCCAATCATCTCCCGGCCTTACTCCCGAGTCTTCCTTTTTGCTTTAGCTGCTCTTGCCTTCTGGCAGCTCTGCGCATGCGTGCACTAGGAACAGGCTCCTCCTGTTCCTCTGCCTCTCTGCTATCCGACTCTGGAGGCTCCGGAGTCCGCACATCACTCCCTGATGGCCCTGGCCCCATCTCTGCCTCCGACACAGAGGCCCTCGTCCGGGCTCCAGGACTGGCCCATGGTCCTCCCCAGGCTCCTCACTGTCCGACTCCGCTTCTCGCTCTGCGGGCTGCTGGAGGACCACAACAGTCAGTGACATTGTGACCTCTATAATGCCATATGGATAACTTTTTTTTAAAAAAAAACCCACCCACTTGGTGGACTTGCGATGCGATAAGTGGAATATGGGACTAGATGTGCAGTAATGCTTCATGGAATGAAGCTATAAGCTATTATTATTATTATTATTATTCATTAAATTTTTATACCGCCCTTCTCCGACAGGACTCAGGGCGGTGAACAGCCGAGGTAAAACATAACAATATAAAATTTAAAAACAATTTAAAAGAGATTAAATAATTTCGGCCCAACAATTTAAAAACAACCCAATTAAAACCTAATTCAAATTCAGTTAAAACCAAGAGGATGGGATCAAGCCAGCCCGGCTAGGTGGAATAAATGCGTTTTCAGGGCCCGATGAAAAGTCCGGAGGTCTGGTATCATGCGTAACTCTGGGGGTAGGTCGTTCCAGAGGGCAGGTGTTGCCACAGAGAAGACTCTCCCCCTGGGGGTCGCCAGCCGATATTGTCTGGCCGACGGTACCCTGAGGAGGCCCTCTCTGTGTGAGCGAACTGGCCGGTGGGAGGCTATTGGTGGCAGAAGGCGGTCTCGTAGATACCCCGGCCCTAAGCCATGGAGCGCTTTAAAGGTGGTCACCAACACCTTGAAGCGCACCCAGAAGACCACAGGAAGCCAGTGCAGCTCGCGCAGGAGAGGTGTCACATGAGAGCGCCCCATCGCTCCCATAATGCCCCATGCGGCTGCATTCTGGACTAACTGCAGCCTCCGGGTGCACCCCAAGGGGAGCCCCATGTAGAGAGCAATGCAGTAGTCCAGGCGGGAAATGACAAGTGCCTGAGTGACTGTGCGTAGGGAGTCCCGATCCAGAAAGGGATGCAACTGGCATATTAGGCGGACCTGATAGAAAGCCCCCCTGGCCACGGCCGTCAAATGCTCTTCTAAAGACAGCCGTGCATCCAGGAGGACGCCCAAGTTGTGAGCCCTCTCCATGGGGGCCAGTGATTCGCCTCCAATAACCAGTTCTTAGCCGAGTTGATTTGCAAGATAGTATAGGATCCATGAGAATAAATGTATACCTAATTTTGTGTAGCCAGACCAGTTCCTAGAATTCTCACTTAGTTCAGCCGTGCCAGTTGCAATCCCTTAACAAACAATTGAGCTTATTCATGGTACCCTATTTCATTGCAGAGTGAAGATTCAGATGAAGATGAGCCTTGTGCAATCAGTGGGAAGTGGATGTTTCAGAGAGAGAGCAAGAGGTGGTCCAGACTGGAAGAATTTAACATTTTCCCTCCAAAGTTTGATATGAATTCCACATCCCCGGAAGTGGCTCATCTTAGCAATGCAACCAGTCATGAGAGCATGCTGATGGAGCAGAGTGAACATCATGAGGTAGCTTCCATCCACAGCATGAGCAGCAACAATAGCCAGCCAACTACCTCCCAGAGCGATGCAGCCACCACCAGAACAAACTCGGTCATCAGCATCACCTCTTCAGGAAAACTTATGGAAAACGAAGGCGGCCTGCCCTCCACCAAAGAGTTACAGAGTTTCGGTTGCAATGTGAAAGCCAACGAGAAAAACACCAAATCCAAAACAAGGAGCCTGTTAAAGCGGATGGAAAGTCTGAAGATAAAAGGCTCTCATCATGGGAAAAGCAAAGCTCCGTCCAAACTTGGCTTGATAATCAGCGGTCCAATTTTGCAAGAAGGGATGGGCGAAGAGAAACTGAAGCAACTTAATTGTGTGGAGATCTCCACCCTCAACGGCAACCACATCAATTTCCCGATGGTTCGCAAGAGAAGCGTTTCCAATTCCACGCAGACCAGCAGTAGCAGCAGCCAATCGGAGACGAGCAGTGCGGTCAGCACTCCCAGCCCCATCACAAGGACACGTAGCCTGGGCGCCTACAATAAGCGCGTGGGGATGTACCTAGAAGGCTTTGATCCTTTCAACCAATCGACATTTAATGATGTCATGGAACAGAACTTTAAAAACAGGGATAGCTTTGCAGAAGACACGGTCTTTTTCATCCCTGAAGACCACAAACCTGGAACGTTTCCCAAAGCCCTCTCCAATGGCAATTTTGCACCACCAAAGAGTAGTACGGTCAACTGGAGAACGGGAAGCTTCCACGGACACGGACATCTTTCTCTCCGGCGTGAGAACAGTTCTGACAGCTCCAAAGATATGAGCATAGGAAGGAGACGCAACTCCTCCAGTTCGGTGTGCAGTCGGCTCAGCATTTATGACAACGTGCCAGGTTCCATTTTGTATTCCAGCACAGGAAATCTGGCCGATCTGGAGAATGAGGACCTCTTTCCTGAACTCGACGACATCCTGTATCACGTCAAAGGCATGCAGAAAATTGTGAACCAGTGGTCAGAGAAATTTTCTGATGAAGGGGACTCTGATTCAGCTTTGGACTCCATTTCTCCATGCCCTTCGTCCCCCAAGCAAATCCTGCTAGATGTGGACAATGATAGGACCATCCCTAGTGATCTGGACAGCACAGGAAATTCATTGAATGAAACAGAAGAGGCTGTAGGAATCCCGGAGAGAAGGGATTCTGGGGTTGGGGCATCACTGACCCGCTCCAACAGGTCAGTGGACACAGATTTTAGTCTAAGAAGAGTAGCACGTGTGAGAATAAAGTACATGTCTGTTTATTCATATGTGCATACATATTTTTAATATTTGACTTTATTAATCAAAGGTGGGTGTTGGGCATAGAAAAGTTATTACCCTGCCTTTTATGCCAGAAGGTAGAAAAGTTCAAGGTTAAGAATCAGGTCGGCCTGTCATGCATAACTCTCGAGATTGTTTGAAGGAAGCTTCAGGACTTTATGAAATGAAAAGTAAATTTAAAATGCCTTTCATATTTACTAAATAAACAGACGAGGCAGGGGGAAAAGAGTAATTTGAAACAGTGCCATGAAATCTGCTTGTTCATCCTTGTTTCTTCTGTGGGAGATGTCTTCCAAATATAATTTTAAAATACGCAGTGATGGGAGGCATCAAGAAAAGTTTTCAGTATTCACGTTCTCCAAAAAGAAGATAAACACGGCAGGCATATTCTTGAAAAGCTACAGATGGATGCAGCCAGAAGCCATCCACTGGCTTGGAAATGGTTTACCTCAGAATATTTTTGGCTTGATAAAGGAGAGTGCAATATATTCTTACATTACAGCTGTGATGTTTTAATTTTTCTAAAATAATCAAACTGGTAATTTTTTTAGACAACAAGATTTTTATTACTTGGTGATTATGTTGCAGAAGCTATATAGAAATTATTTACCTTTTCTTTAAACTACAACATTCTCTATAAAAAGGGATGAGCAGATTCTACGGTAGGAGTGACACAAAATAATTCTTAATTACTTTCCATAGAATAAGAAAAGTTTAATTATCCAAGTGTGGTGGTATAGCTGGCTAATATTGCTGATTAGGTTATCATTGAATGCCAAATTATTTTTTTCTGTTATGTTCTGTGTCATGGATTATCTGAAAAACACTCCATACAAGGAGACCTAAGTTATGTCAAGTTGGTGCATGTTAAAATGTCTAGATAGCTCTTCCTCCATTGTCATTTTATTACAAAATCCTTTGAGAAAAATTTGATTGAGATTCATGAATTCTTTGTTCAGATGTTTGTATTCAGGTAAACAAATCAAATTTAAATTTTCTCTGTTTGGTTTATCAACATGCATACTTTCAATGGGGTCAATGCGGATAAAATTCTTACAGTATAAACAGTGTCTTAAGTACAGTAAATATTCCAACGTTTGACAATTCAAACAAACTCTAGTACTATACATTCTGCACAAATAGATTTTAAAAATTAATATCGTAGAAATCTGAGATTCTGAAGCAAGATTGTTTAATAACTCCCATAGGCAAGTCTATACAGGTAGTCCTTGACTTATGACCACAACTGAGCCCAAAATTTCTGTTGCTAAGTGAGATATGTGTTAAGTGAGTTTTGCCCCATTTAACGACCCTTCTTGACACAGTTGTTAAGTGAATCACTGCAGTTGATAAGTTAGTAACCCGGTTGTTAAGTGAATCTGGCTTCCCCATTGACTTTGCTTGTCAGAAGGTCGCAAAAGGTGATCACATGACCCCGGGACACTGCAAACGTCATAAATATGAACCACTTACCCAGTGTCTGAATTTTGATCACATGATCATAGGGATGCTGCAAAAGTCATAACTGTTAAGTCGTAAGTCGTTTTTTCAGCACCGTTGTAACTTTGAACGGTTGCTAAACAACCTGTTGTAATTCAAGGACTACTTGTATTGGGATACAATTCCAAACCACTCAGTTGTTTCGGCTTTCCATATGTTTAAACCCAGTGGTGGGTTGCCCCCGGTTCAGACCGGTTCGCCAGAACCAGTAGTAAAACCGGTGGGAGGCTCTGCCCACCGCCCCGGATGTCGTCATAGGCGATCTACGCATACAATCCCGTTGCGAACCGGTAGTAAAGGTAAGTAGAACCCACCCATGTTTAAACCTATCTTTGTGGTTCACAGTTACTCAGTGTTGTTTCTTTCTGTTTTTATAGGCAAAGAATGAGGTGGCATAGCTTTCAGAGTTCCCATCGACCCAGCTTGAGTTCAGTTGCCTTACAGATTGACTGCCAGTCCGTTGCGCAGATGAACTTGCTGCAGAAGTATTCCCTTCTGAAATTAACGGCACTCTTGGAGAAATACACACCTTCCAACAAACATGGTTTCAGCTGGTAAGGAACTGTGTGCATCCCTAGCAAGCCTGTGACTACAAATAATAGGACCTACAAGTCACAAGACGTACTGTTAATTCTTGAGTCTGGTTTCCTATCCAACACAACTGATTTTTTTTTAAAAGGGGGGAAGTGCATTGGCTCTGAAGGATAAGTATTGGTTTTTTAAATACCTAAAGGGAAGAATTTCACAACTAAAACTAAAGGGTATCAGTTGTTAATAAATCCATCTGTATCCTATTGGAACTCCAACTTGCTGATAAATGCATGATCATTACCTTAAAACAGGCATGGACGGGCTGATGCTCTCTCGATATTTTATTTACCGTTCCCAAGTGTTTTACCAATGGCCATGAAAACTGGATAAAATCCAAAACATTTGACAGACACTACCTGGCCTTAACAGGGACTCGGTGGCTCAGTGGCTAAGATGCTGAGCTTGTCGATCGAAAGGTCGGCAGTTCAGCCATTTGAATCCCTGGTGCCATGTAATGGGGTGAGCTCCCGTTACTTGTCCCAGCTTCTGCCAACCTAGCAGTTCGAAAGCAGGTATAAAATGCAAGTAGAAAAAGAGGGACCACCTTTGGTGGGAAGGTAACAGCGTTCCGTGCGTCTTTAGCATTGAGTCATTCCGGCCACATGACCATGGAGACGTCTTCGGACAGCGCTAGCTCTTCGGCTTTGAAACGGAGATGAGCACTGCCCCTTAGAGTCAGGAATGACTAACACATATGTGCGAGGGGAACTTTTACCTTTACCTTTTTTACCTGGCCTTAAGGGTTACATTAGAATATACAAACATTTACATCCATTGGCTAAATGGTACACTCCAGATGAAAAATGTTTGTTTTAAAAAAAAATCACTTCATAATTTCCATTTGTAGCACCCAAAAAGTACAAATAATTTTTGCAGGGGGGTATCAAATTTAATTGCTACTTCAACATCTGGCTGACCCTTACTCCTCCCCTTACCCCCCCCCCCCCTTTTTTTCTGGGCCTGAGTATTTTAAGTCCATCATCAAAGTTCTTCCTATTCAAATGCTGTTATTAAGGGAACCTGTGCTAAATTCAGAAGTTGTTTGTCCTGAAGGACCGAAATAAGCGCTGAGCAGTTTGCATGCTTGAGATTCTCGGCGGGCGTCGTAATATGTGTCTTGTTTCATTTTTCCATTGCATTCCACCCCTGTGTATTTTAACAAAATGAAAGCTACGCACGGTCTTATATCAATAACACGCTTTCAAACCGTGGAAATATAAATGGGGCGGGGTGCTCGCATGTGAACTAGTCATTCATAGACCTAAAAATAATCATCCCATTGAGTTAGAATTTCTTTGGCTTTTGACATTCCCAGGTCTGCCGTGTCGCGCGAAAGCTTTTGGTTGCTCTCCACTAAAAATTCTTAAATGATTTAAGTAAAATAGCAAGGCTCCTGATTTATGGGATAGTTGAAAGCAACCGGAAAGGCCTTTTTACCCAAGTGGGTAAGAAGAGGTGGTTGGAAAGGAAGAGGCCGGGGAGGGGTGGGGGAGGTAGGGAGGTCGAGTGGGGGCTGTGTCTGAAAAGGCCATTTGTCGAAATGAAGTTTATTTCTGGCAAACACCCATGTATTACATCAATTTCCTGCTGTGACACAAGCTGGTGGGTGGTAAAACATGTTTGAAGGCTTTCTAAAGCAAACCATTTAGTACACAAAACGTTCATTGTTCACATGTCCATCTTCTCTCAAGAGTCCTGAACAAGCAAAGATTATAAAGGGGTCATTGACTCCGAGATCTGTATTTGATTCTTATTTGTGTTGTCACGGCCACCCTAATTTTCTCTTCTACCTATTGACCTGGCAGATTAACTAAGCAATTACTACTATATTCATTGATTTATTCTCTTGGTAAAGCTCTTAAGACTTTTTTTTTTTAATGTGAGCAGCTAATTTGTTCTGGTGTGGCCCCAAAATTCAAAATGGATTTTGTTTTTGTTTTTTTTTAAAAAAAAAAGTCTGTACTGGTATATTGGCATAGTGGAGGGAAATGATTTGCTAAGTGAATGGATGGATTTTCAAAGGAAAGACAAGTCAACTGGTGGAAAAGACAACAGCTTTAGTTCAGACGGCGAGGATGCAGACGAAGAATGTATTGGCTTCCTTTTCAGAGCTCTGCTGCTGAAGTTTTGAAAACAAATGAAGGAAATGCTGACTCTCCCAAGTTATTGCAAATTTCTATTTGCCCTGTGTGGCTAATATTTGAAATATTGTGGAAATGCAGATCCAAAAACTCCTTGTTGCCAATACAGGTAGTCCTCGAATTTACGACGACCACAATTGAGCCCAGAATTTATGTTGCTAAGTGAGAAATCCGTTACGTGGGTTTTGCCCGATTTAAACATTTTTCTTGCCACATTTGTTAAGTGAATCGCTGCAGTTGTTAAATTTAATAACACGATTGTTAAGTGAATCTGGCATCCTCCTTGACTTTGCTTGTCAGAAGGTCACAAAAGGGGATCAGTGACCCTGGGACACTGCCACCGTCATAAATATGAATCAGTTGTCATGCACTAGAATGTAAATCACATGACGATGGGGATGTCGCAGCAGTCATAAGTATGAAAAATGGTCATAAGTGCAGTTGTAACTTCAAACGGTCAGTAAATGAACTTGTGGCCCGTCAGCGGCCTGTGCAGATTGTAGCTGATTCCGACAATGAGGAGGCTGGTGTGGGGCTGCGTCAGCAGCCTGTGCAGCTGGCGCTCAAGTCGGACAGTGAGGAGGCTGGAGAAGATGTGGTGCCAGAGGCGGGGATTCAGCCAGGGCCTTCAGAACCTCCAGAAGCTTCCATGGGTGAAGAGGAAGAAGAGGAGGAGCCTCTTCTCAATGCACGGGCACACAGAGCTGCCAAAAGGCAGGAGTGGCTCCTCAGGAGGAAGTCTCCTCGAGAGTAAGGCTTGGGGCTAATTGGCCACTCCCTTAACCTATTTGAGAAGGAACACCGCTTGCAACAAGATGTAGAGAACAACTTTAGTTCTTTCTCCTTCGTGTCTGCAAAATTGCTTCTGGGCTTTCTGCCAACTCTAGTGAGACTGTGATTACCCTATCTTAGAATTCTGGTAGGCTGTTAAGACAGTTCATTGACAGCCTTTGAATGATAAAGACTAAGTTATTTGAGTAAAATAAGCTTTGTATAGAGTTTGTGTGTGCTGCGTTCTTTGGGGTCCATAGCTGGGGCAGAACAGAACTGTTGTAAGTCAAGGACTACTTGTAATAATAATTTCTACCTCAGTCTCAGACTGTGAATCTAACTATAGATTGCATGATGATGATGATGATAGAAGACTTCGAAGTAATATCTAAAGGATTCCCACAGTATCTGGAAATATTGCATTTTAAATAATTTTAAACAAAACCATCATTCTTGGAATTGTTTATATTCTTAGATGCTGGTTTGAATTATTAAGTTTCCATCCGTCTTAACTGTTGATCGAAGCGTAGATTACTCACACAATATAAGATAACAACAACAATAACAGCACTGATTAAAGTACAGATAGTCCTCGACTTACTACCACAATTGAGCCCCAGATTTTAGTTGCCAAGTGAGACTTTTGTTAAAGTGAATTTTGCCCCCTTTTTACAATCTTCCTTGCCACAGTTGTTAAGTGAATCATTGCAGTTCTTAACAGTAAATTCACTTAACAAATTAGTTGTTAAGTGAATTTGGTTTTCCCATTGACTTTGCTTGTCAGAAGGTCACAAAAGGGGAGCACATGACCCGGGTCATAAATGTGAGTCAGCTCCTGAGCATCTTACTTTTGATCATGTGACCATGGAGATGCTGCAATGGTCGTAAGTGTGAAAACCGGTCGTAAGTCACTTTTTTCGATGCCATTGTAACTTTGAGCAGTCATTAAATGAACTATCGTAAGTCAAGGACTACCTGTACTAATAAAACTGTTCATGGCTTTTCTCCCTAATATTACACTTACGTTTTAAGGGGTTTCCCCCCCCCCCCCATGCCTTTTTCTTAACATCGCAGAATGTTGCAAATTTCAGGGCTTTAATCAGGTTTTCTATGCTGCTATTTTCAGCCATGTGAAATGTTTCCTGGCATATTTTTTAACCCACAGCCAAAGAGTTGGAAACAGAACCATATGGGCATATTTGAGAGAAGCAAGAAATTGTGGGCATCCATCACTGGAGACTATAAAGACACAAGTTTGTTTATGAGATTATTTCTGATCTTCCACAGGGCTGTGCCAAAATTTATGAAAAGGATAAAAGTCCCAGATTATAAAGACCGAAACGTGTTTGGCGTTCCCCTAATAGTTAATGTTCAACGTACCGGACAACCTCTTCCACAGAACATACAACAAGCTATGAGATACCTTCGTAACAACTGTTTGGATCAGGTGAGTATCTTTGCATTGGTCTAGGATTGGGATCTTCTACTGTTAGAGATGTTCATTTCCTGTTGTCTGCTAGTGCTGAGATTGCATTGTTTAAGTTACTCTATTAGTATAGATCAGGGGTCTGCAACCTTAAACCCTGGAAGAGCCATTTGGACCTGTTTCCCACAGAAAAGAAAACACCGGGAGCCTCAAAACCCTTCCCGTGTCTGACTATTTCTTGAGCGGCCACAAAACTAGCATATGTAGTTGAATTAAATGTTCTGTTTTCTTCTGAAACTTTTCTTTTCTTGGATTTATCCATGGTTGGCCTATTGGGGTTTGAAAAGCTCAATAAATTGCTTGCCGGCAGGTGTCAACCACACTGGCGGTTGTGACGCATATTTTGAGTGACAGGGAGCTGCAGCAGAGGGGTGAAAGAGCCACATGCGGATCCAGAGCCCCAGGTTGCTGACCCCTGGAATAGATAGTTAAGTGAATATATTTATGATTAGATTGTAGTCGTGTTCCCTCACACACACACAAAATTATACTATAAAACCATACTGCAAAAAAGATGTTGAGACCTTGGAGAAAGTTCAGAGAAGAGCAACTAAAATGGTCAAAGGCCTGGAGACCAAAACATACGAAGAACAGCTGCAGGATTTGGCTTTGGCTAAAGAAGAATTAGGGGCAACATGACAACAGTATTCCAGTATTTCAGGGGCTGCCACAAAGAAAAGTGGGAGTCAATTTATTCTACATAGCACCAGAGGGCAGAAGAAGAAATAATGGTTGGAAACTAACCAAAGGGAGAAGCAACCTGGAATTAAGGAGAAACTTCCCAACAGTGAGGACAATTAACCAGTGGAACAGCTTGCGTTCAGAAATCATGGGCATCCATCACTGGAGGTTTTTAAGAGGAGATTAGACAACCACTTGCCTGAAATAGTATAGGTCCGTGATGGTGAACCTATGGCACGTGTGCCACAGGTAGCACGCGCAGCCATATCAATGAGCACATGAGCGTGGCCCTAGCTCAGCTCCAGCGTGCATGCGTACACCAGCCAGCTGATTTTCAGGCCTTTTGGGCCCACCAGAAATCAGGAAACGGGCCGTTTCTGGCCTCCGGGAGGGTGGAGAAGGCCATTTTTGCCCTCCCCAGGTTCCTACAAAGCCTCTGGAGCCTGGGGAGGGCAAAAACAGGCCTACCAGGCCCACCATGCCATCGCGAGCCAAAAGCGTGGGGAGCGTGGGGGGGTCGCATCCACGTGGAGCGGGACACATTGAATTATGGGTGTGGGCACGTGCATGCTCAACCCCCTGTGCTTCCCCCGCCCCCACTTTTGGCACGCGATGGCAAGAAGGTTAGCCATCACTGGTATAGGTTCTCCTCCTTGAGCAGGGGGCTGGATTAGAAGACCTCCAATGTCCCTTCCAGCTCTATTATATTGTAAATATGTCGAAAAGATCTATGTCCAAATATCAGTGTCTAGGCCAGGGGTGTTAAACTCAAATTTCATTGAGGGCCGCATCAGGGTTGAGTTTGATCTCGGGGGGGTGGAGGCGTGGCCATCTTAATGTCATTCGTGTAGGCCGAACACTCTGCCAGCAAAAACAGGCTCCCGAGCTCCGTTTTTGGCTGTGATGGCCTCCTGCAACCCGTCTGCTAGCAAAAACGGAGCCCGTTTTCTCTGGCAGAGGATCCAAGGGCCAGTCCTTTGCTGTTTTCAGAGCGGCTCTGCAGACCAGATCTAAGCACCTTGAGTTTGACACCATCTAGGCCATCTAACCATTGAAGCACAGCACTGTTTCTATTTTTTTTTAAAAAAAAAATACTGGACTGCTATATGCCCTCGGCTAACAACCGAGGGTATATACAGGTAGACCTCGACTTACAACAGTTAGTTTAGTGACCATTCAAAGTTACAATGGCATTGAAAAAGGTCACATCACCATTTTTCAGTTACGACCTTTGCAGCTCCCCATGATCACGTGATCACAATTCAGATGCTGAGCAACTGGTTGATACTTACCAACCGGGTTGCTAACTTTATCAGCTGCAAAGCCAGATTCACTTAACAACTGAGGCAAGAAAGGTCGTAAAATGAAGCAAAACTGACTTAACAAATGTCTTGCTTAACAACAGAAATTCTGGCCTCAATTGTGGTCGTAAGTCGAGGACTACCTGGACATTACCCGTGTTATGGGGTTCTACTAATCTAGATGAAATGTTAATTTATATTGCTATTCCATGTATGATATGTCATGCACTAAATCAGGGGTCGGCAACCTTAAACAGTCAAAGAGCTACAAACGTGCTAACCGGAAGCCCCCTGTTCAATTCTGGAGCCAACCGGAAGTCCGGTTCCCCCATCATAGAGTCTCCTCCTAGCGCAGCGTCCTTTTTCCTCTACCTGTCCTAACCAAAAGCCCTATCAATTGTGGAGCCGACTGGCGACAGGG
Source organism: Ptyas mucosa (assembly GCA_012654045.1). NCBI lineage: Eukaryota > Metazoa > Chordata > Lepidosauria > Squamata > Colubridae > Ptyas > Ptyas mucosa. Next base: position 784,017 of record WNWU01000048.1, on the reverse strand, counting down.
AGCCACAGCAGAGGGATGAAAGAGCCACATGTGGCTCCAGAGCCGTGGGTTGCTGACCCCTGCACTAAATAAATAAATAAGTCCCCTAAACACTTTACCTCTCCTATACAGTTATCCTAGCAAAAAGAGCTAATAGTATAATTCTAGACTGGCCTATGTGTAGTACTTTTTAATGCAGTGAGATATGATTTTTCTACATCAGAATTAATGTAACAAAATATAGAGAAGGCTGTATGTACGGCCTATTATTTACTCACCAAAATCAGGTATTGAATTTAATCCCAGTGCCACAGATAAAAGTGTTACGGGTAACATCTTCCTGTTTTGTCTAACTCAAACGCTTTCCTTTTGTCACACAGGTTGGCCTCTTCCGAAAATCTGGAGTCAAGTCAAGAATCCAGGCGTTACGACAAATGAATGAGAACGCAATAGGCAAAGTGAATTATGAAGGCCAGTCTGCTTATGATGTGGCCGACATGCTCAAACAGTATTTCCGCAACCTGTCAGAACCTCTCATGACCAACAAACTTTCAGAGACGTTCTTACAGATCTACCAGTGTAAGTCACTCATGTTCGTAGTTTCAGGCGTTCCCAAATACTCCCCTTTCCTCTGGCCCAGACAGAGGAATTATTTTTAATGTAACTCGCAGTTTTATTGGGTTTTATGCATTTTACTTTTATGCATTATACATTGCCCAGAATCACTATGTGAGCTGGGCACCTCTAAACAAATATGATAAATGAATAAGTCCATATAAGGTCAGCCGATGCTACTGTTTTTAACAGGGAGCTTTAATCCATTGATTGAGGGAAGCGCTATCATTTCCAGAATATACATTTCTGTGGATTTATGGTTCCCCTCTGTAAGAATTTCCCACCTCCAAGAAGACTTTACTACTGTGGTTTGTAACTGTTACATTTTGGGAAGATCTTATTCTGACCGAGGCTTCCGAAGAGCACGAAGCAGACTCCTTGTCCCGACAAAAAACCCTTACTGTGAATTCCCCTCATTAAACATCCAGCAAAATCTTTCAAGGGAGAATTTACAGGCACAGACCTTACCTGGCTTGGACAGCTGCCAGGCCGATATCTTCAAAACTTCAAAACAAGAAATCTCTTGAGAGTCACGAACCAATTAAGTGAACTAATTGTCTCCTGCAAACGCCACTCCCCTTTCCCTCCTCTTTTATTCCCTCTGGGAGGGGCCATTCATTGTCCAACTGTGGCCTTACTCCCAAGGCGACCCTTGTTCTTTAGCTGCTCCCTTCGTCTGGCAACTCTGTGCATGCACACATTGGGAACAGGCTCCAGCTGTTCGTCTGCCTCACTGATGTCTGACTCCGAAGGCAGTTGATAATTGGCATACGGCCCTGGCCCCCTCTCTGCCTCCGACGCAGAGCCCTCATCAGAGCCTTCCCCAGACTCCAGGACTGGCCCATGTTCCTCCCCAACCTCCTCACTGTCCGAATTTGCTGCCAGCTCCACTGGCAGGCCACAACCTATCTTTCCTTTAGTGTACCAAAGTGTATGCTAAAGTGTACCGAAATATATCAGCTTCTCTTCCAACTTTGTTCCCTTTTATCAAATTCTATGCAGTAAACCAAGGCAAAGTGTGGCATTAGAGTATTTGTAACCAAAGCATTGTGTGGTGGTCATCTCTACAACTACAGATTCTTTTCTTTGCTCTGTCATCGTTCATCTGTTTGTCGAAGCACAGCTGGATATTTTGTTGGGTCAAATCAGGTATAGATTTAAGGGCTACTTATTTTAAACTGGCTTTCCAGTTGAGGAATGTGCTTCACTGGTGTATCTTTATTTCAGTTCTTGTTCGATGGAGTTTAATGATAAAGTATCTGTTGTTACGCCTGATTCATAAACTAGATTACATAAATCTAATTTGTAAAAGCCCCTTTTTAGCCGTTCTGCTGCTCTCCAAATTAAATTCTAAATTTAACTCTGGCATATTCAGGGCTTTGTTTTTTACCCTTGAGTCTCTGGACTAAGCAGGAAATACCTGAGGGCAGTTATGCTGTTGACCCCAAAAAAAATGAACATTCTTTCATTTACCATGAATGGTATGCAGCACACTAAAGGAAATTGCTTGAGACTAAAGTCAAAAATAGCCAAAGTTAAAGAGTTTGCCTTGGGATGCATTCATGCTGCATGGGTGGAAAAATCAATGAGCTGATGAGAGGGCTTCTAATTTTGTGCAGATGTGCCAAAAGACCAGCGCCTTCAGGCAATCAAGGCGGCCATTATGCTTCTACCAGATGAGAACCGAGAAGTCCTACAGATTCTTCTGTATTTTCTGAGTGACGTCACAGCTGCTGTGAAAGAAAACCAGATGACGCCAACAAACCTGGCGGTGTGTTTAGCACCTTCTCTTTTCCACCTGAACACCCTTAAAAGAGAAAATTCGTCTCCAAGGTGAGTCTCCATATTGGTTCTACCTAAGTTCCAGCATTAGTGGGTTGCTACCCCATTGAAGAAGCTTTTGCTTTTAACTCTGTCGTTCTTTTTTTAAAGGAGGAGGGGCAAAATATTTCTACCAAACTGCTTTGTATTTAATTTTCCATCCTGAAAAAATTACAAGATACTGGGTTTTATTTCTGTAGAGCTATGATTTGTAAACCACCAATTTCAGAGATTGAGGTTACAGGGATGCCGTGGCTCAGTGGCTAAGACGCTAAGCTTGTCAATCGAAAGGTCGGCAGTTCAGCGGTTCGAATCCCTAGTGCTGCGTAACGGGGTGAGCTCCCGTTACTTGCCCCAGCTTCTGCCAACCTAGCGGTTCGAAAGCACGTAGAAAATGCAAGTAGAAAAATAGGGACCACCTTTGGTGGGAAGGTAACAGCGTTCCATGCACCTTTGGCTTTTAGTCATGCCAGCCACATGACCACAGAGACATCTTCGGACAGCGCTGGCTCTTCGGCTTTGAAACGGAGATGAGCACCGCCCCCTAGAGTCAGGAACAACTAGCACATATGTGCGAAGGGAACCTTTCCCTTTCCCTAATTTCGGAGACTGAGCATTGCATGTTATCATGCCCATATATCATCTCTCAGTTCTTTTGCCAAAGAAATTTGCTCATCACCTGTATGTGAAGGTTTTAGAATCGTAAAACTGGACAGGACCTCAGAAGTCCCATCCCAGTCAAATGGTTATCCAGTCTACATTGATATTTCAAAAATTGATCAACGCCTGATCAAAGAGGTTGGTTTTGGCTCGTGAATTATCTTAACGTTATATAAAAATAATTAACAATACAATCCAATGAATAAAGTCTTGAAGGAAGTCTCATTGTCATGAGTAGTGTTTTGTAGCTGGTTGGCCAGTAGTGGCCAAAATTGTGGAAACCTTTTGGGGAAAGTGTATTTTCTAAAACTAGCTAATAACACCAATTTTGTTTTTGGAATAGTACCATAAAATTACATATCAATGGAAAGATAATTTAATCAAGAATGTAATGCAATAACTTTTATGAAGGATTTGCTATTAGAATAGCAGTTATAGTATAAAGAAGAAAAGTGAAACACATAGAAAAAACAAGATATACAAAAATTATCACCATGTCAGTTAACACTTAGTTGGGTAACCTTTAGCATGAATTACGGCCTTACAATGTCTTCCCATAGAGTGAACCAAGACTTTTAGTTCTGCAGCTGTTATAATGTGAAACCAAGATTGAATGATTGCTTCTATTAATTGGGTTTTGTTGCTGGGTCGCTTCTAACTAGCAAGTTTCTTTAGTCGGCTCCATAGATTTTCAATTGGGTTAAGGTCTGGGCTATTCTCAGGCCATTCCAGCAGTGGAATATGATTATCTTGAAACTCCCCCAAAAAGTGGTGTTATTAGCCATCAAATCTCAAAATTACACTTTTCCCAAAAGGTTTCCACAATTTTGGCCACTCCTGCAGGTGGTTTTTAATTTCCACATAAGATTGCAAAGGAGATCAATGGGGTTTACTTCTATTTCAGTACATATAGATGTGGATTATGAGAACATTAATCAGGGTCATTTCCATCAGTTATATTACCCATGATAAGTAGAAATCCATGAGAGAAGCTGAAAATAAATACACTTAGATGCAGAAAATCAGATATAAAAATAGGTTTTAGGTGCAGTCCTTACCGTTTGCTTTAATTATTCATTTACATCCCAGACCATTAGTGCACTCTGATCTACTTTTATTGATTACTCTTGTTCATTCATTGACAGGGTAATGCAAAGGAAACAGAGTCTGGGCAAACCGGATCAGAAAGACCTAAATGAGAATTTGGCTGCAACTCAAGGCTTAGGCCACATGATTGCTGAGTGTAAGAAGCTTTTCCAGGTGAATATTTTATGTATTTGCTCATTTTTAACATCTTGAACTAGTATTCTGTAGAGGTTGTTTCTTTGTTCTTGGCACCTAATGTTTTTTTCTGGCTGCTGCCCTTGCTGGAATGCAACATAAGGGCTTACAACGGGGAACTGTAAAAACTGTATTGCTTAACGCATTGTAAGCCGCCCTGAGTCTCCAGAGAAGGGCGGCATATAAATATTTTTTTAAAAAAAAAACCACTATTCCTACTTAAAAATAGTTTGTGATTTCTAACTCTGTGTGTGTGTGTGTGTGTGTGTATCTGTCTGTGTATGTGAGTTTGGGTTTGTGTGCATGCACTTCAGTGATGGTAGAACTCAGTGGTGAAATCCAAACCTTTTTACTACCGGTTCTGTGGGTGTGGCTTGGTGGGTGTGGCTTGGTGGGCATGGCAGGGGAAGGATACTGCAAAATCTCCATTCCCACCTCACTCTAGGGGAAGTCTACTGCAAAATCCCCATTCCCTCCCCACTCCTGGGGGAAGGATACTGCAAAATCCCCGTTCCCTTCCCACTCCAGGGGGAGGATACTGCAAAATCCCCATTCCCTCCCCACTCCTGGGGGAAGGATACTGCAAAATCCCCATTCCCTCCCCATTCCAGGGGGGGATACTGCAAAATCCCCATTCCCTCCCCACTCCAGGGGGAGGATACTGCAAAATCCCCATACCCTCCCCATTCCAGGGGGGGAGGATACTGCAAAATCCCCATTCTCTCCCCACTCCTGGGGGAAGGATACTGCAAAATCCTTCCTTCCCACTCCAGGGGAAGGATACTGCAAAATCCCCATTCCCTCCCCACTCCTGGGGGAAGGACATTGCAAAAACTCCACTCCCACCCCACTCTGGGGCCACCAGAGTTCTTCGAACTACTCAAAATTTCCACTACCGGTTCTCCAGAACCTGTCAGAACCTACTGGATTTCACCCCTGGTAAAACTACATCATATTTGTGGGGATATTAGATATGGTCCTGTTGTCACTAAAACGCTACAATATTAGTTACAGCCACTTTCAGAACAAAGAAAACAACGCAAATGTTGGCTCATCTTGTGAACCTCCAATTATTTACTCCCTGTTTTAACTCTTAGATCCCAGAAGAAATGAGCAGATGTCGGAATTCTTATACAGAACAAGATCTTAGACCTCTCAGCTTTGAGGACTTGGGACAAACAAACAACTCGGAGTCTGCCGGTTATCATTCTTATATCCAGGACTGTATGGATGATTTTTTCAAGGAAATAAAGGATAAATTTAAGGGCTGGGTCAGTTGTCCCACCCCAGAACCTGCAGAACTTGCCTATAAAAAGGTACAGTACATTGGCATATTTCTAGTGTTTGTGCATAGATTTTAACAGACAAAATTTAGTGCAAGTGGTTAATATTCCTTCAATCTCATGCGTTGTCTTTCTGCAATCTTAGATCATGCATAGATGTTTGTGTAATGCATGTATTCTAAGACATGGCATGTTTTATTTAAGACCTTTCTATCATTCTTCATTAGAAGAACTGAATGAAAAATGAAGGTTGTAGCAAATCCTAACATTTTGATTTGGGATTGTCATGAGTCAACCACTGACTTAAATATGACATTTACTGTTGAATGTTTCTTTGTAAGCTGCCCTGAGTCCTTCGGGAGAAGGGTGGCATATAAATTACATACATACATACATACATACATACATACATACATACATACATACATACAGTAATCTAATACACCACCAACAGTAGACCATTCTCCTATACCTAGCTCAGTCCAGTGGTGGGTTGCCCCCGGTTTGCACCGGTTGTATAGAACCGATAGTAAGACCGGCGGGAGGCTCCGCCCACCGACCCCAACGTCATCAAAATGCTTCTGCACTTGCACAGAAGAGCATGCGCGTAAGCGAGCAGGTGAGCACAGACCCATTGCGAATTGGTAGTAAAGATAAGTAGAACCCACTCCTGGCTCAATCCCTCTAATAATTCCAGAAAGAATTATCACTCACGCCCTCGTCACCTCTCGCCTGGACTACTGTAATGCTCTCTACATGGGGCTCCCCCTGAGGAGCACCCGGAGGCTCCAACTGGTCCAGAATGCGGCCGTGCGGGTAATTACGGGGGCTACATGGCGCTCCCACATAACACCGCTCCTGCGCGAGCTGCACTGGCTCCCAGTGGTCTTCCGGGTGCGCTTCAAGGTGTTGGTTACCACCTTTAAAGCGCTCCATGGCATAGGGCCCAGTTATCTACGAGACCGCCTTCTGCCACCGACAACCTCCCATCGACCCGTGCGCTCCCACAGAGAGGGTCTCCTCAGGATGCCATCAGCCAAGCAATGTAGGCTGGTGACCCCCAGGGGGAGGGCCTTCTCTGTGGGAGCTCCTACCCTCTGGAATCAGCTTCCCCTTGAGATAAGAAAAATCCATGACCTCCGTGCCTTCCGCCGGGCCCTTAAAACATTTTTCTTCCAACAAGCCGGGCTGACCTAAGCGAAGCCTTTTAAATGATTTTAAAGTGGGGTGTTTTTTAAATTTCTGGGCCAAATTTAGATATTCTTTTTAATTGGTTTTTAATTGTTTATATTATGTGTTTTTACTTGGCTATACACCGCCCTGAGTCCCCAGGGAGAAGGGCGGTATAGAAATCTAAAAATAAATAAATAAATAAAATAAAAAAGAGATGTGGAAGGTCTATTTAATAGGCAAAAGATCAGAAAAGCTCCAGGGCCGGATGGAGTGATTCCTTCTTGATGGAAATCCTTCCATTCCCCACCATACAGTCAGAGCTGAGGAAGCTTCTTGGAGGAGAAACGAAACGTCTTCAAAGAAAAAATAAGAAAACCCAGTTGTCTCTTGAAAAAGCACCTTTGGGACAACTATGACCTGGATGATTGAGAATCTCCATAGACATTCTTGATGGAAAGCCTGTACTGGCCACTGTCTTTACTCAGATTTTTAATAAATCACTGGGGGTGATTTATATCCCTTCTTGCTTTAAGCGCTCTACCATCACCCAGTTTCCTAAGAAATGTCCCATCAGGGAGCTAAATGACTACAGACTGGTTGCTCTGACATCCGTATTCGTGAAGACCTTCTAGATCAGAGGTCCTCAACCTTTCGGACCTCAGGGACCACTAAATTCATAATTTTAAATCCCCCGGACCACTAATATGATCTGCTTAACTGGCTGGGTGGGCATGACTAGGTGGGCGTGTGACTGGGTGGGCGTGGCCAACTTGATGTCACTCACGTCGAGGGGCACCTCACCGGCCTCTACTCACCCCTCCCCTCCCAGCCATTCCTTCCCTGCCTGTCCGGATTCCTTAGGGCCCCAATAGGAAGCAGTTGTTGGAGCTAAGCAGCCATCATGAGAAAGAGTCGGCAAAACAGCTCAGTTCAAATTGGATCTGGCCAAGAAGAGGGCTCAGCAGAAGCACCTCACTGAGGATTATGAGCATAGGCTCTCCAAGCAGAGGGAAGATCTGTGGGAGTGCAAGGCCAGATACTGGCGCCTGGAGGCTCAGCGGGCTGAGATGGTCAGCCAGTTCCAGGCCATGATGCAGTCCCACTGGAACGAGGCCCTCTGGCTCTTTACCACCAGCGGCACTTCCCTCCAGCCTTTGCCCAAAGCCCTACACCAGGAAGCCGAAGCAGACCCCAAATCAGAATTTCTGTTCCCCTCCGACCTACACAAAAAGACCCCGAAGGCGGAGATTCTCTGCAGCAACACAAACATTCGTTGCACGTATCTGCCCCAGGTCCTGTAGTTGGAGTTTATATTGCAGTGAATCGGGTTTCCATCCTGATTCAGTGCAATATAAAAAATGCAAATAATTTTTCTGCGGACCACCAAAATTTTCTCGCGGACCATCGGTTGGTGACCACTGTTCTAGATGCTAGTGCCGGCCTACCTGAAACTCATCACAGATCCACTGATAGACCCCTTCAGTTTGCCTATCGAGCAAACGGGTCAGCAGGCATCGCTATCGAGATGTCATTATAGTATATTCTGCAACATCTCGACTCTCCCTTTTTTGAGGACTTTAGCTCAGCATTCAATACCATCATTCCATAAATTCT
>WNWU01000048.1:744271-770070 GCA_012654045.1 Ptyas mucosa | reverse complement strand
TAGAATAGAATAGAATAGAATAGAATAGAATAGAATAGAATAGAATAATTCTTTATTGGCCAAGTGTGATTGGACACACAAGGAGTTTGTCTTTGGTGTATATGCGCTCAGTGTACATAAGGAGAATAAGATACATTCATCACGAATAAAAAGATACAACACTTACTGATAGTCAAGGTTACTAATAAGCTATCAAATCGTACTAGGAAACAAATAAAAACAATATCATTGAAAGATACAAGCAACATGGATATAGTAATGTGGGAAGAGATAGATACTAGTAAGGAAGAGAAGAATAATAGTAATACAGTCTTAGTAAATTATTTGACAGTGTTGTGGGAATTAGTTGTTAAGCAGAGTGATGGCATTCGGGGGGAAAACTGTCCTCATGTCTAGTAGTTTTGGTGTGCAGTGCCCTAAAGAATCTTTTTGAGGGTAGAAGTTGAAACAATTTATGTCCAGGATATTTAGAGAAAAGTTATCTAAATCCCACCTTTTTTTTTTCTTTGAAACAGGGGACATAAGCCTGACTGGTACACAAAAGCATTTGGGCACTTGTGTGCAGCGGAGGTTGTGAGGATTAGAGACTCTTTCCTTAATCAAAATCTTGAAGCTAAGGAAGCAACATCCAGGTGATGGATCGAGGGGACCAGCACAGCACCGGCCCGTCTAAAGATTTTTGGGGAAGGTTGATTATCCACCCTAGGACGGATCATATATCCAGTAGATCCTGAAGAAGAAACTTTCTGGAATGGGTTTGAGATTGTCCCTCAGTGACAATCCCTAGCGTTTTTTAAAGCTGCTTTTTTTTTTTTGTCTGTGTTAGGCCTATAGTGTAGGTCTTAACTGGAAAATTTTGGATGGTGCAACTTTTGGTTTTTTGTTTTTTTTTTAAAGGTAAGATTAATGTCCGCTTAGGTGCTGTGAATTGCTTCTGAGAAGCAAAGCTCTAAGACTTAAAATATATTTCTGAAACACAGTGAAAATTATTCATTCCTATATTATGTTATGCTTTATGTATGTACTTGTATGTCGTTTGTTGAGGGACCTCTGCAGCCACTGGATTTGGTGTTGTTCCTCAGTGGATTTTCACGAGAGTAAGTGAAGGAAGGTTTGCACGAAGGCAGAGGTGTGAATGATTGTCTTAACTTGTTGACTGGAGTATGAAGAGCCAAAATGGCAGAATCAGAGTGTCTGGTACACTTGGAAGGCATTGGGAAGAATTTAGCAGGTGGGAAGAGAATCGGCCTAGAATCTGACTGAGAGACCCATTACATACCGAGGTCTGCAAACTTGGCAGCTTTAAGACTTGAGGACTTCAACTTCTAGAATTCTCCAGCCAGCCATAGCTGGCTGGAGAATTCTGGGAGTTGAAGTCCACAAGTCTTAAAGCTGCCAAGTTTGAAGACCTCTACATTACAAGCTTCAACTCTTCATTCCTCTTGAGTTCTTATTATTCACGTGTGTATCTAAAAATTGAAAAGTGTTGGGCTACATCAGCCAGGGCAAAGAATGGTGAAAAGCAGAACACTTGAAATTTATTTAAAAATGCCAGATATATTTCAGTGTGTGTCTTTTGTATGGCGATAATTTTGTATGTGCTCCCAGTTGAAAGATTTCAGCTTTTCATGGCTGTCATGTAAGAATACCGGCCACGTAAGAATACCGGCCACATTTGCCACGCTCAGACCTTATATTGTTTGGAATACTTTCTTAACAATCTGCAAAAGAGCATCTCAAGAAAACGTGTATGAAGTCACTTTTCCTACCGCCTGTTTCTTTTAGTATCCGTTCATAAACAACATCTTGGTTTAATTGACATAGGAATACATGCTTGGCGTTTGACAGCAGGGCCGAAACTGCTTTCCGTAGCTGAAAAGGGCAACACTGAAAAATACCATAACTGGAACATTATAAAGTTCTAAAGTGTTTCCGCATAGCCGATACTCCTAGGAGTTAAACATATTCATATAACCCATTCCATTGTAACCATATAACCTCATTTATCGACAAGGTTTGGAGGAAAATATATCCCCCCAAAGTTAGGAGCAATGTAGTTGGGTAAAAACGAATATTCGTGCCACAAAATTATAGGACATGATGCAAAGAACTGCAGGTTAAAATAAACAGATTAAAATGATCAAGAGTTCTATGGTGAATTTTGTATAAGACATCCCAGAAGTATAAGCTAGAGCAGAGCCATGATAGCAATAATAAATGAAAATAGGAAAATATATGTAGGATGTTGTCATTTTACTAAAAACTACAGATTAACTGTCCAATGTTTGTGGGGGATGGAGAGGAGTCAAATTATTATTTTGCACGTAATATTTGTCAACCATTTCTGCACATCTTAATGAGCATTATTAGTAAGGAATCTTTTTTAAAAGCCTTTAGAGAATGACACTGTTTCAGTGATAGATTTTACTATAAACAAGCACAGGGAAGGTAAACACTGTCCTTCCTTCTTGTTACAGAATATATGTATTTTATTCCAATGCGTTGGCGGATGTGAAAAATAGAAAATCATTGTAATCCATGCTGTTAAATAACATTGCTGTCGTGTAATTCAAGGGTAAAAAACCTCCCTCAAGACACTTCATGTCTTGCTGTGAATCCATCCCTCACCCTTTCCAAATCTGCTATGGCAGACAAAATTTACACTTTGATTGACGGATGTACGACTCAGGTGTGAATGCTATGAAATAAAATGAAAGGTGGTTTATCTGTATATTTGGAATAAAATCATTGTATAGATCCATTCGAATAACTAAAACCAGTCCCTTACAATGTATGTTGTCACCAAAGATTGTGTGAAATTGGCCGTTGGCGTGCTTGGTTCATTCGGAAAAGACCTGTGCGATTTTCACCTGGTCTTCTTTCCCAGCCTTGGGACTGTGGCACATTTAGAAGAAGCGCTTAGATACCATTGTCAGTATTATTATTATTTTCATAGAGTGTTTGAGATTACTTTTTTGAGAGTATTGGGAAGAGCTCTTCCTAATTCTGCACCTGTACTAATGCTTTGGGCTGCTTTGGGTCTCTTATTTTCCCTCTGTGTTCAATCTATAAGCAGTGTTATGTCAAGAGAGGGATTATATCCGTGACGGCGAACCTATGGCACACGTGCCAGAGGTTGCACGCAGCGCCCTCTCTGTGGGCACGCGAGCCATCGCCCCAGTTCAGCTCTGCTGCGCCTCCCGCCGGCCAGCTGGTCTTCAGGTCTTTGCCGCGCATGGGCGGGGGTCCATGCACGCATGCACTGGGGGTGGGGCACATGCACTTTGGGCACTCGGTTCAGAAAAGGTTAGCCATCATTGGACTATATGGTAGGTTAGAATTCTTCCTTGTATCTGTTTCAGAAGACAGTGTCCTTCATGATCTTCCTTTTGTTGGGACAAAAGCGCTGCTCTGTTCAAACAAATAAATTATATTTACAAGGGACACCATCACCAGAATCAAAAATAGACTGGTACTGACTCTTTCAGGGAAACAGGAAGGGGGAGGGCAATGAGGATGAGGCAGGGAGTGTTCTAGGTCAGTGGTGGCGAACCTTTTTGCCATCGCGTGCCAAAAGCGTGGGGAGCGTGGGGGGGTGTCGCGCATGCACATGCCCACACCCATAATTCTATGTGCCCTGCCCCCACACATGCGCATGCAACACCCCAAACACTCCGCCTGCTTTTGGTACAGTGGCCCCTGTAGGCCCGTTTTTTGCTCTCCCCAGGCTCCAGAGCCTTTCTAGGAGCCTTGGGAGGGCGAAAACGGCCTTCCTCCCCCCCCCCCCCCGGAGGCCTTCTGGAGGCCAGAAACGGCCCGTTTGCCAACTTCCGGTGGGACCGCATGTGCGCCGGATCTGAGCTCGCGTGCCCAGCAATATGGCTACGCATGCCACCTGTGGCACGCGTACCATAGGTTCACCATCACGGTTCTAGGTCATAGCTTCCCATTACAGGTAGTCCTTGACTTACAAAGTTGTGTCTGCCAATTACAGTTGTAAACCGCAAGTGATGGGACCTGGGAGTCATATAGCAAATGCTGCAAGCGTTAAGCGAATCTATTGTTCTCTGTGGACAATTTTTTTTTTCTGGAAACTGCAAGTAACTTCCTGTTTCCGGAAAAAAGTCATAAATTACAGTCACGTGACTGCGGGACACTGCAAACAGCTATGTGGCCGACTGCCCAGAATGGGGTCACATGACTGGGGACAGCCATTGGAACTTCAGAACCGGGTCGTAAGTATTTTTGGGGGTGGGATCCATGGTAACTTCGAATAATTGCTAAGCAACCAGTTGTAAGTTGAGGACTACCTGCTTTCCAAAGGTCTTGTATTTCAAACGTGAAGCGTAGTCTTTGGCTGTAAGGTTCCTTGATCTGATGCCCTTCAATTGCCTTTTGCATCTGGAGGGCCACAGGTGAATAAAGGCAGCCTTATTCCTAGCTAAAAACCCTGGCAGTCATTCCACTGATGTCCTTGTAAAATGTGTTGCCAGGTGAAGGTTTTAAGTATTGTGTGCCATTTACAGTTCTCATCAATAGGTGAATTGTGTATTCTTTGTATACTTTTCATTTCTTTAAATATGTAAAAAAAAAACCAAACAAACGTATGTTGTACATACCATTCTGATGTAAACGTGTTCACACTTTATTGTCCAGCATAGATTAAAGCATGGAGATAATTATTTAAGATATACTTGTATTTATACCTCAGATATTCTTTGAAGGAGAGGCAGGGTGTTTGTATCTCAAGTTTGGCTGTCCTTTTCCTCCAGTGTAAATATGTTCCACACAACTGAAGAAGAAGAAAAAAAAGATAAAAGAAGAAAAGGTTTATAGCTTGCTATTATATGCCCGTACAGAACATAGTCAATAAATGCACTATTAAGTGTTTGTGTTTGTGTGATATATCGAATTCTTCTCTGTTTTCTGTGGCCTTTTGCAACTGTAGTGTCTACCCAAGAAGAAAAAAAGGTAGGCATTTGATCCATGTGCCAGATGTCTCAAATAGGTCTTACTATACATGCAGATCGTGTCGATGTAGGTTTTCGGGGTTTTTTTATCCTGATGTTGGAACACACAGTTTGTTGTAGATATTTCTAGTGTTGTTCAGCTTCCTGTAATCACATCCTCTTTTAACTAGCAAAGTCCTTTCCAAACTTTAAAGGAACAAAACCCACTCTTGAAGTATAATTCCATGCAGAGGTTTTAACAGATGAACAAGCTTGTAAGAACAGCTCTTAAAGCTTCCACTTAAAACAATTTACTGCTCTCCTTGCAGGTTTTGCTTTATCCAATAGAACCCAGATAAGCGGGCTATATCCTCATTTTTTAGTTCATCAGAATAATAATGTAGAGCTGTTTAAACAAAAAATTGTTCAAAAGCACAAAGGAAATGCTGACAGCCTGCCCAGGAAATGCGAAGGTTCCTTCAAAACAAAAGACAAAAGGAAAATTGGGGAAGGAATCCCCCCAGCGATAAACTGGTGAAAGCAAAGGAAGGAAGCCAAAAACAGAGCTTTGGTCTTCTTTGTCTGTCATTCTCAACAGGATAAAAGTGCGGCATTGAGGAAGGTCAACTACAAAATGTTAGAAAGCAATCACTAGAGAGGACACCGTTTTTGTGCCCTGGAAATAAGTTCCATTTGGGAATTTCTGATTATTATTTTTTTTAAATCATATATAGCCACACTCACATGCTTATACATCATTGGAGGAAGATTCAAGCAGGGGATCCAAAAAGTCAAGATGGCTATGACTACCGTATTTTTTGGAGTATAAGACGCACCTTAGTTTTTGGGGAGGAAAATAAGAAAAAAGTTGATTGGCGGGGGGGATCGGCCTCCCGGAATACTCCCAACCAGCCGTTCCCAGAGGTGAATTTTAGCAACAGGTTCCTTGGTTGTGAGCTCTGTACCTTGGGGTTTTTTTTCTGCCTCTGAAACTCTGTTTCAGAAAAAACTTTCTTTTCTGCCTCTGAAAGCCTCCAAAACAGAGCTTCAGAAAAAAAAAGCCTCTGAAACTCTGTTTGGGGTCTTTTTTTCTGAAGCTCTGTTTCTGATGCTTTTTTTCAGCCTCTGAAATCTCAGTTTGAGAAGCCGGGTGGGGCTACATTTGGAGTATAAGAAGCACCTAGATTTTCACCCTCTTTTTTGGGAGGAAAAAGGTGCATCTTATAGTCAGAAAAATACGATACGTGATTATAGCCCTGCCTTTTTTTTATTAGGGTGAAGGTAAAAAATAAAATAGTAAGATTCTCAGAAGTTCCTTTTTTCCAATTCTGTTGACCTTCATTTAGACTTGCAGCAGATTTAATCGCTTGGGTGAAGACACAAACTAGGCTGAAGTTACGATAACTAACAAGAAAATCTGTATTTGTTTATTCACTTCTAACTCCTCTTGTCTATTTAAAATTTTTTAAGGAAGGGTGGCCGAGCCTCCGTTGTATTTCAAAGGCCTTTGAGAAAAATGTTGCCAATGGAAATAGATGTAGAAATAGCAGGCGTCCAAGGGACACTGATTTTTAAACCTCCGTATCGACAGGCTGAGGCCTTCTGGAAAACCAACACTCAAGTCTGTAAAACAATAATTTTCCAGTGTAGGCTGTGCTGTAATTTTGCTTTCACAAAGAAGATGGTATGTGTCAGGTAAGAAATATGTTAGCCCCTATCTTTCATATTGTCAATAATTGGGAGCTTTGAGTGGTCTGTTGTTCGTGCCAGAAGCAACTGACAATTCTGTCAGCCAAGAAAGACAGAATAAAAGGACGGAAACTGATGCCTTCTACATGCGTTTGGATTGCCACATTCGAACCCTCGCCATGCTGGCCAGTTCCAAGCATATAAGCATCGTACTCCAAGGTAGCTAGAGGTACCACGTTGCATCGCCTAGCCTCAATCGGATGATAGGAATTTCACGAGCTAATGATCCGCAAAAGAAACATCTGTCCATTTGTACTGACTTCTTGACCAGGATGATTACTCGTAACATTTTCCTGCCAAGTATATCATATCTTCTGAAGGAAATTCACTAGAAAATTGGCTCTCTGTCAGGCAGGTTTTTTATGCTCTAGCTAATACGGTGTGCAATCCACTGCTCTTCCTCAATAGACTGAGTGCCCTCTAGTGGAAAACAAGCTGTGTAACCTTTCTGAAAGGTTTATTCTCCATTTCATAACTCGTGTGTGTGTGTGTGTGTGGAATTGTTCGATGGCTAAATAATTGCCCTGGATGGTATAAACAGAAATAAAATCAGCAAACGTGTCTATGAGCAGAAAGAGAAACGCTGGTTCTCAAATTTTGTTAAAAGGCGTATTTTGTGAGCAATTCTCTTCATCAAATGCATTGAGTGGGTTAGACCAGTGCTTTCCAATTTTTTCCTTCGTGGCCTAAAATAGTTCATCAGAAAGTCCTTATTTCAATAGGAATAGCACTTAGACTGATATACCGCTTCGTAGTGCTTTTACAGCCCTCTCTAAGTGGTTTACAGAGTCAGCGTATTGCCCCCAACAATCTGGATTTTCATTTTACCCACCTCGGACGGATAGAAGGCTGAGTCAACCTTGAGCCTGGTAAGATTCGAACTGCCAAACTGCTGGCAGTCAGCAGAAGTAGGCTGCAGTACTGCACTCTAACCACTGTGCCACCATGGCTCTAAATATCCCTGTAGTTACTGGATAATAGGTTTGTGTGTCATTACCACCACCATCACCCCCCCAAAAAAAACCTTTTACCCAATTTTGGTTAATTTACTTTGGGAACAAAGTCATTCTCTTAGGTGGGGAAATATTTTCTGAGGAGAATACTACACTGTATTCACAAAATAAGCTAGCCTTTGATTTGCAAAAAGGCCATAAATTGGGGCAACACTCAATAACTTCCTTGCTTATTAATGGAAGTTTGGGGGTCAGTTGTGATTGTAAGTTGAAGATTACCTGTCCATTTAAATTTTACCTCATAATAATCTTAAATGCAAAGAGATCAGGTGGGAAAGGACCAACAGAGGCCACATAAAGAGAGCAGCTTTATTTTACAATCGTGTGTGCTGTTTATTCATTTGAAGTACATACAGCCCACTCCTCGTCCTATGCACAGAGTTTAAAGGAGCAAGCATTCAAAGACTGTGTTGGGATCAGTGGTGGGTTGCTCCAAGTTGGGTCCGGTTCTTGCGAACCGATAGTAATGGTGGCGGGAAGCTCCGCCCATCCACCCCGACGTCCTCACTGACGATCTGCGCATGCGCAGAAGCTACCGTTGCAAACCGGTAGTAAAGGTAAGTGGAACCCACTCCTGGTTGGGATATGTCACTCTTGCATAGGCATGGCATACAATACTAACTGCACTACTCTGTTTCCCCCAAAATAAGACATCCCCTGATAATAAGCCCAATCAGGCTTTTGAGCGCATGGCAATAAGGCCAAGCGCTTATTTCAGGGTTCAAAAAAATATAAGACATGGTCTTATTTTGGGGGAAACACAGTAGATAGACTTACATAGGTGGGCCTTTGCAACTGTTTTGACTGGCAATCGACAAGGCAAAAGGTACCGTATTTTCTGGCGTATAAGACGACCCCCTACTTTTCCTATTAAAATATAGGGTTTGGGCTATACTCGCCGTATAAGACTACCCCTCAATGTTGTCGGCGCTCCCATAGCGTCATCGGTCAGCACCAGCAACTCAGATTCGGGAAGCTATGCCAATCTCGTGCAGGCTGCATGCCGCTGAATGCTGGACCCAGCTGGTTGCTGCGCGGAGCTTCCCCCACCGTCCCAGGCATCCAGGTGGAAATTACCGACGCTCCGACTTCCCCAGACAGCTGGGGCTCACCATCACTGGGGGTCAGCTGGAGAAGTTGGAGCGTCGGTAGGCTTATACCCGGCATATAAGATAACCCCCGACTTTTGAGAGGATTTTCCTGTGTTAAAAAGTAGTCTTATACGCCAGAAAATACAGTAATCTCGAGATTAGGGTGGCTATTAGATATGTCACATTAAAAGAAAAGCACTGATTAATACAGGAATCCACATTTCTCCACTGACCTAGGGCAATATTTTGTCATGTATTTTTAGTTGCAATTTAGACTTCATTCAGTTATGTGGGTCTCCTATATTTTTAGGTAAGATCTTAGTGATTTTGTAGGAATTTGTAAAATCAAGTAATGTAGGGTGTTTGTAGTCCAGAAGAGGGCCATCTAACATCAGTTTCTTGAACATTTACAGCTCTAGACATATTTTGGTCACTGTCATTCCTAATTTGCAACTTTTAGTGCAACAGCCAACTTTTTTTTAATGATGACTGCAGAATTATTCAATGGGAGCCTTCCAATTATGTTGAATTTCAACCCCATTTTCTGCCCTGTAGACTTAAGAATTCTTAGGTACGTGTTTTTTTTAAAAAAAGCTTTGTTGTATTTTAATGAAACAAAATACAAAATGCAGATTTTCATGATCAGTCTAATATATACATTTTATTAGTTACCATAGAGTCACTGAAAACCTGGACATTTTCAATGAAATGATGTTTAACTTTTAAATGACAGTTAAGACAGTTACAGAATAATATTTGGTACAAAGTTGGCAATTAAGATATTGAGAATTGCTACTCAAAATACATGGCAAGAAGTTACCCAGTAATGAATTGGCATTGAGTTCTAAGTTTTTAATAGCTTGGATGAAATGTGTGATGATATTTCTGTCATTCTGAGGTGCACAGCAGTATCTTATAGTGTGGTATCCAGTGAATTTGGACAATATGAATTCACCACTACAAATACAGTTTCAAGAATAGTTGCCTATCATTTGAATAAAATAAAAAGTCTAATTCTTCACAAGAGGTGCCTATTATCTCCAAGTTAAAAGATGCACAAAGCAGGCACACGATGAAGAACGAATGAGAACATTTGCCACAAAAAGCAACTATAGTTTTGAGAGACCACCAAGCAGTGCCTCCCATTTGATTCCTCGTGGCCCCTTCTCAATACAGAGGGAATTCATTTCAGTACCATTTGCAGAAAACCAATCCTGCCTTCCGCTTACAGAATAAATACCACCATTCTAATTTCATCAAAGGCAATCATGTGGAAGAAAGATTCCAAAAGTTAAATTTGTTCACTCTGACCAATGGTGTGTTGTATTTATTGAAGTAGCAGGACAGAACAGAAGGAGGTGACTCAATCAAGATGGATCACTGAGAAAGAGAGAGGACGTTTGGGAAAATGTTGCTTCCTGAGCCCAAACTTCAGATACCATTATTGTGTTTTACTGTAATTTTTTAAAAAAACTAGCCCAGAAATATACTCTTACATGCAGGGGAAAGTGGTGTGAGAAAAAAACAAGATGGCAGCCACAATTTACTCCATTTTTACAGGCAACACAAGTAATAGATTTTTTTTTTAAAGTGGGTCTTTACAGCTGGGGTTCCATTTTATATACATAAAACTGATAACAAAGGCCCGAAAATGACAAGATAGAGAGCTTGTCGAAATGTTGCCTAACCTTTAAAGTGTTGGTTGGGATTTCAGCCAGAGTTTTTGAAAGACCTTACAAAGGGTTTTTGTTTGGGAATTTAGAGGATTCTGAGCCAGGATCTTAGCCAGGATTTTAAACATTTTAACTAACAAACTTATAATGATGCGGGAAAACACCCAGGATTTTAACTTTTTACATACATACATACATACATACATACGTGTGTGTGTGTGAGTGTAATTTATTGGTTTGATTTATATGCCGCCCTTTCTCCGGAGACTCAGGGTGGCTTACAATGGGTTAAGCAATAGCCTTCATACTTTTGTATATACCTGCTTAGTGGGGTTTTCCCCCGCCCAAGTGGTGTTCTTTTTTATACAAAGTCAGCTTATTGCCCCCACAATCCAGGTCCTCATTTTACCTACCTCGGAAGGATGGAAGGCTGAGTCAACCTTGAGCCTGGTGAGATTCGAACTTGCAGTAATTGCAGGCAGCTGGTGTTACTTAACAGCACTTAGTCTGCTGCACCACCAAGGCTCTTCTATGCCAGATTATTGTATGCTATTGTTTGCCACGATAACTAAGCCAAACTAGACCTGTTAGGATGTGAAAAAGAATGCTTCAGGAACATCATCACCAAGAGCCGTGGTGGTGCAGTGGTTAGAATGCAGTACTACAGGCTAACTCATTGTTCACTCCAGGAGTTCAATCCTGACCGTCTCAAGGTTGACTCAGCCTTCCATCCTTCTGAGATAGATAAAATGAGGAGCCAAATTGTTGGGGGCAATATGCTGACTCTGTAAACTGCTTGGAGAGGACCGTGAAGCACTATATAAGTCTAATTGCTATTGCTACCGACTTCTTAAAGCTGGAAGGCATTAAATCCTGAAATGGTCCATCTCTCGGAAGTGTGTGAGCTATATATGCATACACCTACAGCGTGATGTCAGGAGTAAGTAGAATCTCCACCTCATGCTACTGAAATAGCATCAGAAGCCTAAAGAAAAAAATATTTGAAACAGTTAAGTATAATCATTGTGTCATCCCATAAAGATGGTTTGCTAGATATGGCCTAGTTGCCATGAAGAAGTATTTTTAAAAAACCACAAAGGATTTGATGGGTTGGCAGAGTAACACACAATTTTATTTTATTTTTTTAATTTGATTTATATGCCGCCCTTCTCCGGAGACTCAGGGCGGCTTACAATGCGTTAAGCAATAGCCTTCATATTTTTGTATATTTATACAAAGTCAGCTTATTGCCCCCACAAACTGGGTCCTCATTTAACCTACCTTAGAAAGGATGGAAGGCTGAGTCAACCTTGAGCCTGGTGAGATTCGAACTTACAGTAATTGCAGACAGCTGGTGTTGATCACTATGCTTTTAGTCTGCTGAGCTAAACCAGGCAAAGCCCAGGGTTTTTTTTTTTTTTAACACAGTGACCGGCATCTTTTCCACACTTGTATTCTGATTTGTGTTCTACTTCTGTACCAATTTTTTGTGTATTTTAAATTTTAGCAAGGTCTAATATGAGATTTCAGTATTTTTCTTTGAGGTTTGTTTTTTTTTAGCAAAGTCCTTTCATTCAGGGAGGTAAGATGGTTTTCTGACATTCACGGGCACTTTTTGTGAGTCGATATATAGAGTCCACACCAGCACAGCTCAAATGCAACAGATGAAGTCAATGGTGATATCGGAGGACACCCATTTACACAAATAAGACTAGTATTAGCACAAAGCTACTTGTTACAATAGCAACTAGAATACACGTCTGTCATTATAAATGGCCATTTGTAAAAGATACAGAAATCTTGCATCTCACAATTAGCTGAAGTATCATGCAGTTCACAAAAAAAGCAAGAACTCTCATTTTGATTACATAGCCGAGCAGCACATCCTTTGAGGTTTAGACATAATTTCAACAACATTATTTTAAGGAATTTGTTTTTGGATAGAAAAGCACTGGCAATCTTGAGTGTAAAGTAGTCCCCTTATATTACTCCTAATTGTAATTTTAGCACCCCAGAAGGAGAGTCATTATGTACGGAATAACTAAACAAAGAAAACATTATCCTTGTTTAAAAATCAAATCCACCCACAAGCATACAACATTCCCATCTCCAACTTTATGTACTGAATAGATCAGTTTCTCTCAAATCTTTTTATTTCATAACCACCCTATAGGAAAAAAGACCAGGTGAAAAAGGCAATTGATATGCAGACATGAGGTTAGGGTTTTGGTTTAGTGAGGAACTAAATGGAAAAAGAAAAATCAAACGTTAAATTTAGTCTTCAGTCTAAAAGAAAGCAATTCAACAGAAAACAAATCAACCAGGATTGTATCAAGGTTATGGTCAAAAAATTAAGATGACCTAGGCAACATATATGTAATAAACAGATCTTCAAGCACTCCATCACGGCTGCCATCTTGATTTTTTTTTTAATCACATCTTCTCTTCAATACACCCCATCCATGAAGAAAAAAAAACATTTCAAGGTTTTCCATTTTAAAGTGACAAATTCTTAAGAATATCACAGTCCAGTTGCTTCCCTGTTGCTTTTAACTAACTGGCACATCGAGTCAAATACTTTGACTGCATTCAAACAGAGTTCTAAATATTTTCTACTACAAGAATGGATAAACTGTTGCGGTAATGAGGACAAAGCAGAGTTTATATGGCTTTGGACATGGCTTGCTATTTTGACTGACGGAATGTTTTAAATTCTGGTTTCTGGTCCAGATTTGTTTCCATATATCTTACTTCCGAAAAGTCATAATCCTAAATTTATACATAGCAACAAATGGAAGCAAATATTTATATTCTTCCTCTTTCTTCTTATATAGTGGAGAAGACGGGAGAAAACACAGAAGCCTAAAATTATTGCTAAGTTTTACTCTCTAAGCTTGCTACTCTGTGTGTGTGTGTATATATAATACTTATAGTTAATAAATATTAACTTCCATCTAAACTTAGTTGTGTACGGCTTTATTTACACAGCTGGTGGTGACATCGGGCTGAACTTAGCTGATCTCAGAAAGCTAAGCATTGTTATTACTTGCCTGTGTCCGGAATCCTCTGCACCCAGATTGCAAAAGTGGGTTACAGAGGAATAATAATTGCATAATGGAGATTTTTTTTCCCTCTGCAGAATACTGAGGATGATTATGTCCTGCAAAGAGAAAGACATTTTCCACTTCCTTTACTTTGGAAGTCCTGTCCTCCTAGTCCAGGGGTCTGCAACCTTAAACATTCGAAGAGCCATTTGGACCCGTTTCTCACAGAAAAGAAAACACCGGCAGCCACAAAACACTTCCCGTCCCTGACTATTTCTTGAGCGGCCAAAAAACTAGCATATATAGTTGAATTAAACGTTCTGTTTTCTTCTGAAACTTTTCTTTTCTTGGATTTAATCCATGGTTGGCCTACTGGAGGTTGAAAAGCTCAATAAATCGTGTGCTGGCGGGTGTTGCACATTGGCTGTGCAACATATTTGTGACGCATATTTTGAGTGACAGGAAGCCGCAGCAGAGGGGTGAAAGAGCCACATGCGGCTCCAGAGCTGCAGGTTGCTGACCACTGTCCTAGTCTGTGTACCAGAGAAATGGGGCTTCCCTAAGGTCTTATCCTTCCAACCTCCAACTCACCAAGTGGTAAATCAAAGAGCCTTGGATAGTACAGTGGTCTAAAGTACCCTGTTATTAACACCAGCTGCCTGCAATTATTGCAGGTTCGAATCTCACCAAGGCTCAAGGTTGATTCAGCCTTCCATCCTTTCTAAGGTAGGTAAAATGAGGACCCAGACTGTGGGGGCAATAAGCTGACTTTGTATAAATATACAAAAGTATGAAGGCTATTGCTTAGCGCATTGTAAGCCGCCCTGAGTCTCCGGAGAAAGGCGGCATATAAATCAAATTTTTAAAAAAATGCTAAAATAGTCTTAAGTTCAGCTCCATACTTTGGTCCTGGGATCAATGTGAGCTCTAGACGAAGAGAAGCCATTGTAACATCCTTCCAGCCAAAAGAACTGGAAGGATCATTACTTTGATTTGGTAGAACTATTGGAATCATTGTATGAAACTCTTATCATTGGCTATAAGTTCATGGAAGACACTTAAAATAAGGATCTATAACCTAAAATCAGAAATGTTTGCAGTGCACATAAAAAATAGCAAGCCCTATATATCATTTTAAAATAAATTATAAGCGTTGGTGATAATTTAGCAAACCTGAACAGGAAGGGAGGTTTGCAAGAAGGGTTTTAAAAAGTTACGGCTGCAGGTATGATTGCATGATTAAGGCCCTTCCCCTTTTTAGATGTGCCATATGTCATGACTTTGTTGGCATTTTCCAGCAAAAAATAATCGTTGGATAAAATCAGAATCAGAATAGAGCTGAAAAGGATCTCAGAGGTCTTCTAGTCGAGCCCCCTGCTCAAGGAGGAGATCCTATACCATTTCAGACAAGTCACTGTCCAGTGGATGCAACGGGTTGGCACTTATAACCACGTGGTCCACTTAATAACCACGTGGTCTTCTTAACAACTATGACTTATTTAATGACATTTGTAAAAACAATTGTAAAATCAAGTCCAGTCAGGTGGTGCCTCAACTTATGACCTCAATAACTCCCAATTCTGGCCCCAATTGCGGTTGTAAATCAAGGATTACCTGTAATGCAAAAGTATCCCCTGACTAAGTATCAGAGAGTATAGAGCAGCGATGGCTAACCTTTTTGCCTTCGTGTTCCAAAAGCGGGAGGAGCATGGGGGGGGTCACACCCACGTGTGCCCACACCCATAATTCAGTACACCTTGACCCCACGCACATGCGCGCGCGACATCCCTGCGCTTTCCCCGCTTTTGGCATGTGATGGCACGGTGGGCCCAGTAGGCCCGTTTTTTGCCCTCCCCAGGCTCCAGGGGCTTTCTTGGAGCCTGGGGAGGGCAAAAACAGCCTTCCCCACCCCCTCCAGCTCTCAGAGGCTGGAAATAGCCTGTTTGCCGACTTCCGGTGGGCCTGGAAGGCCCGAAAATCAGCTGACCGGCACATACACGTGTGCCATAGGTTCGCCATTATGGGTATAGAGTATAGAGTATAGAGTATAGAGCCATGATGGCGAACCTATGGCATGCGTGCCACAGGTGACACATGGAGCCATATAGGTGGGCATGTGAGCTCAGCTCCAGTGCCTGATTTTTGGGCTTTCTGGGCTCACCGGAAGTCGGGAAACACGCTGTTTCCAGCCTTCAGAGGGCCTCCGGGGGTGGGTGGGGAAGGCCCATTTGTCGCTCTTCCCAGGCTCCTAGAAAGCCTCTGGAGCCTGGGGAGGGTGAAAAATGGGCCTACCATGCCATCGCATGCCAAAAGTGGGAGGAGCGGGTGCATAGAATTATGGGTGTGGCCACCCGCGCGCATGACTCCCCTGCACTCCCCCGCTTTCGGCACGCGATGGCAAAAAGGTTAGCCATCACTGCTATAGAGTATCCCCTGACTAAATGTGTATTAGGGATTCTTTCTTGTTCACTAAGTATCTGGGAAACTGCCAGGCACTCAACACCTAACAGCTCATTATCCTTATACTATGCCAATTTCTAAAACCCAATGTTCCCCCTCCCCGCCCCCCCTCCCCGCTATTTGGGGCTTTTCTGAGTTGCAGGATTTCTGAGTACTAATGATTTAAATGTGTCCCAACCAAACAATGCGGGGAGTAGAAAGGAAATCTATGATTGTTTTGCATCTGTTCTCCTTTAACAGGTGACGTAGTCAACTCAGTTTTGTTTTCTTGGTTTTGAGGTTAAATGCTTTCGTAACTGGCCAGCTGTGAACAGATCCAAAACATCTTTTTGCTTTGGCACACATATATTGACCAGATTTAATTTTTAAAGTTAGCATGAAGTAAGACTGAAGTCTTCTCCCATCTTTGGATCCCCATGTTTGACTTGTAACATGCAATTAATCTACCCAAGTAACAGGTACACAACAGGGATGCTATTCAGCAGGTTCTGACAGGTTCGGGAGAACCGGTAACGGAAATTTTGAGTAGTTCTTTGAGAACTGGCAAATACCACCTCTGGCTGGCTGGCCACAGAGTGGAATGGGGATTTTGCAGTATCCTTCCCCTGGAGTGGGGAGGGAATGAGGATTTTGCAGTATCCTTCCCCTGCCACGCTCACCAAGCCACACCCATGCCCACCAAATCACGTCCACAGAACCGGTAATAAAAATATTGAATCACAGCACTATTATTTATGTAGTTCCATTGATTGTGCTCCAAGTAAAGTTTTCCTTAACATGTTCAATTGTGATGTAGAAGTAAGGGGAAATAACCCACTGCAATGATGCCTCAAAAACAAGGCATGTTCTAATGGAATTCTATTCAGAGGAAAAAAAAATGATATGAATTGGATTTTTTTTAAAAAAATGCAGGAAGATAGGAAGATGAGGAAGAAAACACAATAATGAATGGCAGTGCAATCTTCAAGATCCAACAAAGCCTTTCAAAATTCTACAAAATTGATTTTGTAGAATAAATAAAATGGTCTCATACCACCTAGCCAAGCCTGATCATCTGACCTTGAAAAAGCCAAGTAGTGGGGGTCATAATAGTGAGGACCTAGGTGACAGCCCGTCATGAAATCTCTGGGTTCTGCCCCAGATTGGTGATTTGATAAAACATCCAATAGAAGGCAATGATGAACTACTTCCTTGCCCTCACCAGGAATGGAACTCAATTCAAAACCTCCCTTTGAAAAAGAATATGGATAATCTCTCTCAGCTTGTTGTGTGGATGAAAGGTGAGTGAAACTCTGCCAACTGTAGTGTGAGTACAACACCCAGGCCATTCTGACAAAAAAACCCAGAATGTAATAACATTGCTGAGTTTAATTCTAGACTCTAGGAGTATCCAACCTTTGCAACTTTAAGATGTGTGGACTTCAACTTCAAGACTGCCCTTGGCTGGGGAATTCTGGGAGCTGATTAGATTAGATTTATTGGACTTCTATACCGCCCTTCTCCCAAAGGACTCAGGGTGGTGTTCAGCCATATTAAAACACATATAGATTTACAAAATTTAAAAACAATTTAAAACTGAATATATAAAAATTTGGCCCACAAAATTAAAAACTAACATACACCCATTATAAAATTCATATTAGGCCAGCCCGGCTTGCTGGAACAGAAGGGTCTTCAGGGCGCGGTGAAAGGTATGCAGGTCGGAGCTAAGACAAAGCTCTAGGGGCAGCTCATTCCAGAGAGCTGGTGCCCCACAGAGAAGGCTCTCCCCCTGGGTGTTGCCAGTCGGCATTGTTTGGCCAACGGCACCCTGAGGAGCCCCTCTCTGTGGGAGCTTATTGGCCGGTGGGAGGCTGTCGGTGGCAGAAGGCGGTCTCGTATATAGACTGCCTACCTGGAGTCCACAGGTCTTACGGTTGCCAAGGTTGGACACCCCTACTCTAGACAAAGCAACCATCATTGTTGTAATGATCTTGGAGATAATTGGAGATCACTTCATCCCCCAAACCGCAATTGGTTGATACCTTTCTTGGAATCAAAGGTTTTCCAGATCATCTGAAATAAGAGACTGGAATGATTACAGATTGGGTGTTTAGCTGGTGCCTGCTTCCTTTGAACTGCTTTGCATTCAGACTATTGTCTCAGTTATAACTGAACTGTAAAATACAAAATTTCAATATTCAGCCTAATTTTGAACTACCCTCTTTTCCCACCCTGTTTTTAATATATGTAGCATGCTGCCTATTGGAAAGTCCTCACGAACTCAATAGTTTACAGCCACTTGCCCTTTAAAGCTAACCTCCAGAGTTTTGATTAGAATTAGACACTTTAAGCATCAATTGTGTTTTCAGCTTAACATAAATTGAAATTTATTCCGAAGAAGTTGGGTTTGTTCTCAATAGAAGTCAAAAAATATTAATAAATCAGTATTATTATATAGCAGAAAGCAATTTGGGGAGTGAGGCTTTCCCCTATTATAAAGGTAGAGGTTATATATTTATTTAATTTTTATGCCACCCATTTCACTATCAAGTGACTCTGGCCAGTTTATTGGTGCACCAGAGGGGGAAAATAGTTCCAATTGAAACTAAAACTGTATTTGTAAACCTCTTATGTATCTTTCCTTTGAATTAGAATGTTCACCATCTTTACCCAGGAGGGAAAAAAACCCATTCTATTTGAAACAGCAACCTTCCAAAGAAACAATTATTTTCAAAGGGTACAAAATTCCAGTATTAAACTAAGGTGTTAGGAACTGCTTATCTGTAATTAATGTTCTTATATATCAGATAACGTCGGGTGTTATCTGGTGACATGCTATCAGATAACATTTTTTTAAAAAATCAATAGTTTTATCCTGTGAATTTAAGTAACTGCTTCTTCTAGATCAGTGATGGCTAACCTTTTTGCCATCGTGTGCCAAAAGCGGGGGGAACCGAGGGCGGTCGCGCACCCCCGTGCCCACAGAATTTAGTGCCTCCCGGCCCCTCGCATGCACGCTCCCTCTGCTTTTGGCACACAACGACAAAAAGGTTACCAATGGGCCCAGTAGGCATGTTTTTCACCCTCCCCAGGCTCCAGAGGTTTTCTTGGAGCCTGGGGAGGATAAAAACGGTCTTCCCCACACAGCCCCCCGGAGGCCCTCTGGAGGCCAGAAACAGTCCGTTTCCTGACTTCCAGTGGGCCCGGAAGACCTGAAAATCAGCTGGCCGGCGCATGCATGCGTGCTGGAGCTGAGCTAGGGCAACCCCCGCGTGCCCACAGATATGGTTCCACGTGCCACCTGTGGCACGCGTGCCATAGGTTCACCATCACGGTTCTAGATAGTTCATCAAGACCTCGTATGAAACAGATTTTTTTTTCAGATGAACTTGTTATTGAATGCACTGAAGGAGCAGATGCAACAACTAAATCTAAAATAGACATTCAACGATAACAGTTTGGATATTCTAAGACACAGTTAATTCCCTGCAAGGAAAGACACTATTTGAGCATAATACTAAGCAATGATTTAGTGATACGGGCATAGAATTGTTTCTTCCTATAGCTCTAATTTTTTCAATTGGCATCACAGGGAAGATGGGAAATTTTTTACTTTCATTTATAGGTAGCAGAGTTTAAGCCAAAGTGGTTGGCACTAAAAGGTTTGGGAAAACAATGATGATAGAATATGGCTTGAAATCGATTCGTTTCATTAAATCCTACTGAAAGCTAATCACAGCTTATGTAGGTTTGGAAACACAAAGAAAATTGTCACTGAATGAGGCCTATGGAAAATTTAGGTTTTTGGAGTGTGTGAAATATTGCCGCTCATCCAATAACACGTTAGACCAGGGGTCTCCAACCTTGGGCAACTTTTAAGACTTGTGGACTTCAACTCCCAGAGTTCCTCAGCAAGCTGCCAAGGTTGGAGACCCCTGCTTTAGACAGAAACATTCACCAAATTTGCTCAGATCTCATATAGCAGCCATAATTAGGACCGGCAACTCGGTCCTTCTGGGGATGACGTCACGCTGTTGCGGGGTGAACAAATGGCGCTCCGCTCGTTTATACCCGATTTTCCATAAAGTTACTTTTTCATCACCATAACTGTTATGTTAAATAGGGACTATCTATGGCTGTTGTGACACTCCAGTTACAGATTAGAAACCACATTCTTGCTGAATATTTGCAATCAGCAACTCTTCTACAGAGATTAACTGCTTGTTTTTCCTGGAGATATTTTCTGGAGAGTTCTTTTTGCCCTCTTTTGGTATCGGGGCCTTTTCTGCCTCTTTAAAAATTCCACAGGAAGTAGCTTTCATTTTTTTAGTGCCTTTTGCACTGTTAGTTCTCTGCAGTCTATTTAGACAGTAAGGTTTCTTTAAAAGAGCATTTTAAAAATTAAAGATGTATTTCACCAAATTCCTGATCAAAAAAAGCTCCGAGGGTAAACCAGAAGCACAAATTGTACTCCCATTTCATTGGGAAGATACTACAGGTAATTGTCGACTTACAACAGTTCATTCAAAGCTACAACGGTGCTGAAAAAAGTGACTTACAACTATTTTTCACACTTACGACTGTTTGCAGCATCCCCATGGAGACGAATGGCAACTGATTCATACTTATGACGGGTGCAGTGTCCCAGAGTCAAATGATTCCCTTTTGCAACTACCTGACAAGCAGTGTCAATGGGGGAAAGCCAGATTCGCTTACTAGTTTAAAAACCGCAGTGACTTAACGACCGAGGCAAGAAAGGTCATAGAACGGGGCAAAATTCACTTAACAAACGTTTTACTTAGCAACAGAAATATTGGGCTCAATTGTGGTTGTAAGTCGAGGACTAACTGTATTTTCAGGGGATGGGGGAGGAGGGGGAATGAAGAAATGTCTCCTTCCTTCGCTTGTAAAAAGTTTTATTCATAAAATGCTTTAAAAAAACCCCAAAACACCTCACTCCCAAATTTCCTAAAAAAGCAAAACTGAGGATGGGTATTTGTATAAAAAAAAAAGAAAGAAAAAAGAAAAAAAAGCCTGTTTTTCAACAAACTGTTAAGTGCTATTCTTTCATAGTGGTATCTTTGTATTCAAACTGTACCAGTGCACACAGAATAAGTGATTAAAAGGCTGGCAAAATGTATAACGTTCCTTCGATCGCAGCTTCGGAAAGCCTAACTCTTCAGCTGTTGCGTATGGTTTTCTTCACAATAATGCACCAGTTACCATGGTCATAGCTTGAACTTACTATGCGAACCTCAGGAACGTTTTCTTCCAGCAGAGAGCACAGCTCCCCTTCGCGAAAAACATGGTAATAGCGCATAAAGGCTCTGGCGTCCTGTCCATTAACCGCACAGTCTCCTACCGCCACCGCTGATTCTACCACAGACTCGCTAGAGCTAACGGATGAAATCCTTTTGAAGGGTTTTCCTGCAAAGGAGTGATTATTGCTTTGATGGCGACAGCTATTCTTGACGTTCTCCACAGAACTCCTTAGAAACGAGGTTTCCCCGTTGCGGTGTTGGACTAAGGTAGCCGGCTCCCCATCAAAATCCCTCAGGGACCCTGAAGCTGCCAGCCACTGGATTTGTTTACAGGCCGCACACTTTGTAAACACGTCGTCATAGTGATCTAGCTGTCGTCCTTCCAGCAGTGCTGAGTGACACCCTAAGTCTAGGCTGCAGTGCCTGAGGGGCTGAACAGAAATGGCATTGCTTGTCCAACCCACCACATCCTTCAAGGGTTCCATCTTTTCGTTTTGCTTTCTTAAGGCAGACTCGTCAAGAGATCGGGAGGAAAACCAGGAACGAAAAGATCTCCCCAGGGCACCGTAAAATCTTTTTTCTTCGTCTTCAGAAATTTTCACGCAGCAGGATCCAGTGAGGCAGTTACCCAGTCTCAGAGGGGGGTTCTGATCAAGGGGACCAGGCTGGCAGCATTTTGAACTCATCGGGGGTTTTGAGTGCGTCGTCTGAGATTCTATAGGGGGTGCAGTATCCATTTTAGGCCCCGCTTTATTGGATTCTGAAAGCAAACGGGAACACAAGGCTTTGTTCCAAGGAACAAATACATCCTGTTTCTCAAAATGTCGGGTTTTTTGTTCCATAGCCCAGACGTAAATCATCATTTGGCCACCTGGTACCAGTACTCTGACCATTTCTTGGATCGCCTGGATTCGTCTTTGTTTTGTGGAGAAATGATGAATCACTGAAAAAAGAAGAGGAAACGTGTTCGTTAGGGATATGCATATTTTAAATTAAATGTCTTTATAATCACGCAATCGAGGCACTGTTCGTTAGGTAGCATTTTCGGTATTTTCAAAATTAATTCTTGGTTCCACTATGTTGCATGAGAAAAAGGAAAAATAACCTTGACCGCTATTAGAGGGCGGAAAAATAATAACCAACTCATAAAATTTGTTTAATTCTTCTATTTTTGGTTTATGGGAGATCTACAGAAATGCCCCTAAGGACTAGACTGGGAAGTTAAAAAAAGAAGGAAAAAGAAAATAAAACTGTAAGAAGGTAATAGCAGATGGCTTCCATTTATTACCAGTAGCAGCACTAGCAACAGCAATACTACTATTAATATTATTACAAAAATATTAATAATACACCATTGGCACAGATAAAATCACCATCAGTCAATTGCAGAAGGCAGCTTTACTTGGAACAGCTTACATCCTGGATAGGTACCTTTAGCACCATCAAATAAGAACATCTGCCTGTCTCAAGTCCTTGGGAAAAACTTGATAGGTGGATAAAAATGCCAAATCCAGTCAAAACATCTGGCTGACTGTGTGACTAACTATAATAATAATATTATTGGTATGTCTGTGTGGTTACCAGAGCAAGCTTGAATCAAAAGAGACTATCTTTTTAAACTTTTTTTTAATTAAAATTTTAAAAGGTTAACATTTCTTGAAAAAACGGTACCTATTAAATATGTGATATTGTATATAAATAAAATAGCTACATATGTATGTATCTGTTGTATTAAAAACTATATAGAGGAAACCAATTGTATAGAAAAACCTATAGGGTGAAAAAAGATTCATGTTAAATTAATGGAAAAATGAAAATGAAACTAAATAAAATAAAATAAAAAACTTTAAACAGGAAACTAAGAACATACACATGCAAAATATGTCTCAATTATATTTAAAGTTTAAAATTCAGGCTATGGGAATGATTTAATTCTTTTAAATTTTATCATCACCTTTCCATTTTGGAACAAAGCACTGAACACATCGGTAGATATTATACATTGATACAGAACCTTATTGTCCTGTCTTTCGTGCCTCTTTTTCATTGCAAAGCTAATCCAAAGGCTAAAGGAAGACTTTGTGTCACCTATTTTCTGAGTTTTTACCTGATAGCAATAGCACTTAGACTATATACATTTCACAGTGCTTTTTTACAGCCCTCTCTAAGCAGTTTACAGAGTCAACCTATTGCCCCCAACAATCTAGGTCCTCATTTTACTGACCTCGGAAAGATGGAAGGCTGAGTCAACCTTGAGCCGGTCAGAATTGAACTGCTGGCAATGGGCAGAGTTAGCCTGCAATGCTGCATTCTAACCACTGCGCCACCGCGG
Organism: Ptyas mucosa; assembly: GCA_012654045.1. Taxonomy (NCBI): domain Eukaryota; kingdom Metazoa; phylum Chordata; class Lepidosauria; order Squamata; family Colubridae; genus Ptyas; species Ptyas mucosa. The sequence continues at coordinate 746,516 of WNWU01000048.1, read as the reverse complement.
TTCAGATGACCATGTCTAATGCACTTTTCATCTTTGCAGATGGGGCGAAAATGCGTATTGTAGCTTAGATTCTTTAACAACCTTTTTTTCCCTTTGTCAGGGATAACCCATTTTCCCACTCCCCACGTTTTCTCATTTTCCCATGTTGTTGCAGCTTTACAATTAAAGCTGTTTCTAATTCAGTTCTGCCCGCTATGTACCCAGGCAGTTCACCTCTTTAACTTACTGATATATCGTACCCTCTAATCAACAAAGCATTGCATCCTCTTGCTCCTTCCAAGCCCAAGCAAATTATTCTGTGCCCCCCTCCCCATTTCTAAGCGTAGGGGAATCATTTTATGGATGTTTATTTTTCAAGATTGTGAGTTTGCTTATACCTAAATAAGGTCAGTTAAAAAAGATCGGTAATAAAATGAAGAGAAACATTGTCAGAGTATATTCATGAACTGGAATAGGACATAGCAACAAGGTCAGCCAATGGGGGCTGTTTGCTGATTCAGAACAGCAAGGAGCCTGGGCGTGGCTTAACTGTTCTGTATATAAGCTTGAGGGCACTAGCTTCTCCCTCCTCCATTTTGCCTTCTCCATTTGGGGCTTCCATTTTGTGCTGTGTTTGTACTTGCTATTTGTCTTCTCTACAACGTGGAAAAACATACAAGGGCATTGTACGCCTTGTGTGTTGTTATGTATATAAAGACATTTGAATCCTGCTTAATAGTATGCTTGTGTGTGCTGCAAAAAATTTTGACAAACATTCCTGCTTAAAATTTCCAAACATCAGTCCTTTTCAGCCTACCGGGATGGGGCACGTCTTTCAACTGGAAATTCCGGGAACGAGGTGTAGGGTGTTTCCCTGGATGTTCTCTCAATGGGGAAAAAAATTGACTGATTCATAAATTAGCTACCCAGAGAAAATGACATTCTCAGAATATTCTTTTGGGTTTTTTTTCCTCAGTAGCCATGCACCTTCTTGGTTTTTCAAGAATGCTTATATCAGTGTTGGTGATCCTTTTCCACTCCACCGAATGCCAAAACAGGGGCGCGCACACATGCATGTGCGAGAAACCAGAGGAGCAGCTGCCCAGCGTGCGCAAAGACCAGCAGGCCTGTGCGCATGCCGGAAACCGGAAGATCATCTTCCCAGTGCGTGCATGCGCGCTGGGCGGCTGCTCTTCACAGTTTCCAGTGCTTCTGCGCGCATGAAGACCAGCTGGCTGGCACACCGGAACCTAGGAGAGCAACAGGTGACAGCTCGCGTTCCCGGAGAGATGGCTCTGCGTGCCACTTCTGACACGCGTGCCATAGGTTCGCCATCACAGGTTTATATAAAATCCCTGAATTGGACTGACAAAAAGCCTGACTTTCTATTATCTAATCTTCCTATAATAAGTAAATTAGGAAATATTATTGTAGTGTCATGTGGTGCATATGGAAAGTGTTTCCTCCTATGTCAGCTGTCCAGGCCATTAAAATCTCTTACCTCCCACGGAGATGATGGCGTTGAAGCACAGATCTCGAAAAGGGAGGTGTAGGTTATCACAGATCATCACTTCACAGCCTTTATTTCTTGCAATCTCGATTAAGGGGCCACAATAATCGCATCCAAGGTTATACACTAGGGGGTTGACATCAAGATATTTTCCAGTCCCGCAACCTTAAACCAAACAAAAAGAGAATTTTTATGTGAGGTTGATTACTTTCATTTGTGAGTATTTTTTTATATACAAAAAGAAACCAAGAAATCAGAAAGATGACCATAGCCAACACAACAGAGTCCTACTTAGCTCCCCCTCAACATCTTTAAACCTAAAACTTGGGCAATTGTCCCAGGCCTTCTCCACTTTCATTTGAACATCAGGAATAATGATGGGTTTTCTAATTTGGAGGGAGATGCTGGGAAAGCCTTGGTGGCGCAGTGGACTAAACTGCTGTTAAGTAGCGCCAGCTGCCTGCAATTACTGCAAGTTCAAATCTCACCAGGCTCAAGGTTGACTCAGCCTTCCATCCTTTCGAGGTAGGTAAAATAAGGACCCGCATTGTGGGGGCAATGAGCTGACTTTGTATAAAAAAAGAACACCGTTGGGGGGGGGCAAAGCCCTACTACGCAGGTATTTACAAAAGTATGAAGGCTATTGCTTAACGCATTGTAAGCCGCCCTGAGTCTCCGGAGAAGGGTGGCATATAAATCAAACCAAGAAAGAAGGAAGGAAGGAAGGAAGGAAGGAAGGAAGGAAGGAAGGAAGGA
>WNWU01000048.1:707290-726246 GCA_012654045.1 Ptyas mucosa | reverse complement strand
GATCAGGCAACTCAGCTGGGATTGTCAGAGCCTTTTGAAAGCATTTTTTACAACCTCTTCGCCAAAGAGGTTGTAGAAAAAATGATTTTAAAAGTAAAAAAAAAGAATTGGCCACGTCTACCCAGTCACATTAACCCCCACCACCACCAAGCCACGCCCACAGAACCAGTAGTAACAAATTTTAGATTTCACCACTTTTTCAAACTGCTAGGTTGGCAGAAGCTGGGACAAGTAACAGGAGCTCACCCCGTTATGCGGCACTAGGGATTCGAACTGCTGAACTGCCGACCTTTCAATCAACAAGCTCAGTGTCTTAGCTACTGAGCCACCCCGTCCCTTATTTGCACATACACACATAATTTCATTGGCAGTTGCTGGGAAGCGTAAGCAGGCTACATTGCTATTGTGTTCAAATCTGGAGTTGGCTTTCTTTCAAAGCATAGTTGGCTGCTATAGGAACAGAATGTTGGATTCAATAGACTTCAAAAGAGCCAGTATATCTTGCTTTCGCATAAAGGAAATGTGAAGTTTGCTTCTTACAGTAACGGGTCTCATTGGGTTAGCGGGACAAAACAATAAGCTGAATTCTGGGTCAGAAAAGGGATGGAGCCATAAACCAATAGTCCAGAATTCCCATTGGGTTCCTACTATTTTTCTATTCTGAGCAAGCCCCAGAAGAAAGAAAAGAGGTCATAAACTTAATACGCAATAAAAGCAAACAGCTCGTATGTTACCTTCAGGCTGCTCCTAGCTGCCATAGTTTCTTGATCATTCAGCTAATATTTAACAAGGTTGTTGATGCCAACCAAGTGGGCACAATGAATGGTTCATTTGTAAACAGTAGACCTAGCAACAAGTTCATGGATTGTTGGAACTTGCTGGATGTTTCATAATGGATTTTGAAATATGGTGGGCAGAAGAAGAGGGACTAATCCGTGCCAAAGTCAAGGAAACTCTTGCCTGTTTTTAGGTGTGTCACCTTTTTTTGACTATACACTACAGATATTTCTGTTCATATTGAAAGTCAGGTCTACCCTGACTTCCAATTAAGTAAGAGTTTAATCCTCATCTCTACCTTCGGTAACCTCTGAGATTAACAAAGACAAACAGTTGCTTTGGGAACAGTATTGGTACTTGCGGGATGCTATCTGTAGGGCCAGCACATATCCTAGAATTCTGCAGGTGTACATTCATATGTACACAGGAGCATTAGAAGCAGCATTGCTTCCTAAATTGGTTCAGTATTTTGCAAATTATCCCGAGCAGAGAAATATGTATAGGAAAGTCAAAAGTTGACATCCAACGGTTACATATTGCATCCAGATTAATCCTTGGTGATTACGGGATGTAATTTGTCATTGTTTTCCAAATACAAGTGTCTAATTTGTAGAATGTCTAATTTGAAGAAGGACTCCCCTTGTGTTGAAGGTATTCCTGAAACCTCAATTCATTATCTTGTCATATTGCTTCTATTACAAAGATGTCCAGTGTACTTAATCAAACACATCTGACTGAGTTTTAAGTCACCCAGATCCATTTTATTTACATTTTATTTATGCTACTATCCAACAAAAAGTTATGCGGTGGCTGTGGCTAAGACGCTGAGCTTGTCAATCAAAAGGTCGGCAGTTCAGCAGTTCGAATCCCTAGTGCCGCGTAACGGGGGTGAGCTCCCGTTACTTGTCCCAGCTTCTGACAACCTAGCAGTTCGAAAGCACGTAAAAAATGCAAGTAGAAAAATAGGGACCACCTTTGGTGGGAAGGTAACAGTGTTCTGTGCGCCTTTGGCGTTTAGTCATGCCGGCCACATGACCACGGAGACGTCTTTGGACAGCACTGGCTCTTTGGCTTTGAAACGGAGATGAGCACTGCCCCCTAGAGTCGGGAACTAGCACATATGTGTGAGGGGAACCTTTACCTTTACTTACTATCCAATCAACATGATTTCTCTTAACCTGACTAGGCTTTCTTTTATCGTTTGTAAAATACATCACACAGTTATAATTATTGGGCTTTTCGTGTTGCTCTGCACTTTATTTTATTTTTGAGATGGTTGGTCTGTGGCTGTAATAAAGTCAGCTTCCATTGTTTTCTACTAAGGCATAGTTTTTAATCTCCCAATGTAGCCTATAGACCAGAGCAGAGGTCTCCAACCTAGGCAACTTTAAGACTTGTGGATTTCAATTCCCAGAATTCCTCAGCCAGCATGGAATTCTGGGAGTCGAAGTCCACAGGTCCTAAAGGGGCCATTGTTCCCCATCCCTGTTCTAGAACAGGGGTCTCCAACCTTGGCAACTTTAAGACTTGTGGACTTCAATTCCCAGAATTCCTCAGCCAGCAAAGCTGGGAGTTGAAGTCCACAAATCTTAAAGTTGCCAAGGTTGGAGACCCCTGGACCAGAGGACCCTACCTAAGAACTGACTAGTTTTTTTTCAAGATCAACCCTCTTGCTAGTTGCTATCACCTACTTTGATATTCTTGTGAGCAAGTGTCAACTCAAAATAGCACTAGCACTTAGATTTATATACCACTTCACGGTGCTTTACAGCCCTCTCTCTAAGCGGTTTACAGAGTCAGCCTCTTGCCCCCAACAATCTGGGTCCTCATTTTACCCACCTTGGAGGGATGGAAGGCTGAGTCAACCTTGAGCCGGTGAGACTCAAAACTGCTGGCGGCCGGCAATCAGCAGATGTACAAAAGGAGCTTGCGGATTAAAAATAGCTTCCGTTCTTAAATAAGATACAAGTGCCATTACCCAGATACCCAAGGAACTGAAACCTATCCCCAATTTCTTACATAACAGAGACACTGAAGAGATGTTAACAAGCTTTGCTTCCTGTGCTATAAATAATGTAAGGATGATTATAGCTATTGCCAGCATGCCTTTTTATGTACATGATTAAGAGCTCTTACTCATTTGACCTGCCTCTGGTTCATTTCACAGAGAGCTAATCAGAAATCCAGAGAGTTTAGGATTATTTACGGTTTAACCTGTTAGATGTCAGTCTGGAAGATCTGTGCCTGATCTCTGTAGGGTAAATTGGATGTGGTCCAACCACTTGGGTGGAGAGGATGTTGCCCCGTTTCCCTTAAAGCAGAAATGAGGAAGTTGTGGCCTTTTCTATGGTGTAGAACTGTGTTTTCCAGCCGCCCCAGACAACATGGAAAAGGATGAGATGCAAGAATTATGACTCAGCAACATTTGGATGGAGAGAGCCTCCTTGATGTACTTTATATCCATCAGGGTCCTTTATTTATTACTTAAAGATTTAAATCCTGTCTTTCTCTTCAGGAACACAATATATTGAGAGCCAGTTTGGGCTAGAAAGGCTAAAAAGTGGGGGTGGGCTATGAGTTCAAGTCCCACCCTAGTCATTAAGGCCAGCTGGGTGACTTTGGGCCAGTCACTTTCTCTCAGCCCCACCTCATAGGGTTAACAGTAACAGAGTTGGAAGGGACCTTGGAAGTCATCTAGTCCAACCCCCTGCTCACGCAGGAGACCTATACTAGGGATTCGAACCGCCAAACTGCCGACCTTTCTGATTGACAAGCTTGGTGTCTTAGCCTCTGAGCCACCTAGTCAGGCATCTAGTCTGAGCCACCTAGTCAGGCACCTAGTCGGCATTAAGCCACCTAGTCAGGCACTGTTGTGGCCCGTCAGCAGCCTGTGCAGCTAGTAGCTGATTCCGACAGCGAGGAGGCTGGTGTGGTGCTGCGCCAGCAACCTGTGCAGCTGGCACTCGAGTCAGACAATGAGGAGGCTGGAGAAGATGTGATGCCAGAGGCAGGGATTCATCCAGGGCCTTCAGAACCTCCAGAAGCTCCCATAAGTGAAGAGGAAGAAAAGGAGGAGCCTCTTCTTGATGCACGGGTGCACAGAGCTGCCAAAAGGCAGGAATGGCTCCTCAGGAGGAGGTCTCCTCGAGAGTAAGGCTTGGGGCTAATTGGCCACTCCCTTAGCCTATTTAAGGAAAGACGACGACTGAGGCAATTTGCAGGGAACAACTTCATTCATTCTTCTTCGCGTCTTGATCTTAGTTCTCTGCAAATTGCTTCTGGGCTTTCTGCCAACCATAGTAAGATTACGATTATTTATTCTTTGGATTCTTGTAGGCTGTTAAGAAAGTTAATTAACAGCCTTTGTTTGAAAAAGACTGATTTAATTTAGTAAACTAAGGTTTGTACAGACTTTGTGTGTGTTGCGTTCTTTGGGGTCCGTAGCTGGGGCAGAACAGGCACCTAGCCACCTAGTGAGGGTTGTTGTAGGGAAAATAGGAGGAGGAAGGTGTGCTGGATATATTCACTGCCTTATTGCAGAAATAATAAAGGAAGGATACAAATGAATAAATAAATATGCATTCTCCATAATAACTCAATAGGTTTGACTGATAAATCAACTGTCTCTCTCTATAGAAGAAAATAATCTGGCTTTGGCAACTAAGTCACAAATAATCTCAAAATTAGATATGGTTGTGCCCTCCTTTTAGGGTGACTCAAAAGGTCAATCCAGATATTGATCTGAAAAATTAGCTGCTTCTGTAATTCCTATCTGACATGTTTGTTAAAACGTTCTTTGATTGGCACTTGCCTTGTAACCCAATCTAGAAAGCTCAGAGTCAAGTATAAAATCTCATGTATATTAAAACTGAACTAGTGAACAGGACCATCTATTCTTACAGTTCTCCCCAGCAACAGATGCTTTCCATGCGTCCTGCTGTTGCTATCTTGACACCTACCGCTAATTCCACTTTCTTCATGCCGATCCCAGGTAGTGGAACAAATTGCCTTTGGGGACTATACACAAGAAGAGTCACTAAGGTCAAGATGATGGATGCAATCGTATGACTCCAATCATCACGAGCAAGTTGCAACCAGCATCTTAACGTTTTTGAACATCTTCAAATATCTCTGCTGTCTTTGGACTTGAAGGAGTTTAGGACACTGTTTCTCAGTCTTGGCAACTTTTAAGATATCTGGATTTCAACTCACAGAATTTCCCACATGGGGAATTCTGTGAGTTAAAGTCCACATATCTTAAAGTTGCTAAGACTGAAAAAGAAAAAGAAAAACCTGGTTAGGAAAAGGCTCAACTTATAATTCTTGTAAGGGATGTGGTGGCTCAGTGGCTAAGACGCTGAGCTTGTCGATCAAAAGGTCGGTAGTTCAGCGGTTTAAATCCCTAGTGCCGCGTAAAGGGGTGAGCTCCCTTTACTTGTCCCAGCTTCTGCCAACCTAGCAGTTTGAAAGCATGTAAAAAATGCAAGTAGAAAAATAGGGGCCACCTTTGGTGGGAAGGTAACAGCGTTCCGTGTGCCTTTGGCATGTAGTCATGCCGGCCACATGACCACGGAGATGTCTTCGGACAGCACTGGCTCTTCGGCTTTGAAACAGAGATGAGCACCGCCCCCTAGAGTTGGGAACGACTAGCACATATGTGCGAGGGGAACCTTTACCTTTACGTATAATTCTTTACCGAAGCCTGTTAATTTTATCAAAAGTCTTTCAATGTACTAGGATGTTATTTCAATAAGGTTTTTTAAATTATTTGAATGGTCCTTACGGCATTTCCATTTTATTTCTATGAACTGCAATGAGCCATTAAGGGAATGGGCAGTATAAAAAATATCTATATTTTTTTAAAAAGTAACAATCAGGATTCAAGAGCCTTGGATAGTACAGTGGTCTAAAGCACCCTGTTATTAACATCAGCTGCCTGCAATTATTGCAGGTTCGAATCTTACCAAGGCTCAAGGCTGACTCAGCCTTCCATCCTTTCTAAGGTAGGTAAATTGAGGACCCAGTTTGTGGGGGCAATAAGCTGACTTTGTATAAATATACAAAAATATGAAGGCTATTGCTTAGCGCATTGTAAGCCGCCCTGAGTCTCCGGAGAAGGGCGGCATGTAAATCAAATAAAAAAATAAAAAATAATCAAAATGCTACAATTTTATATGCAGCATTTTTAATAAACATAATAGGTAAGGGATTGATTGATTGATTGATTGATTTAAAAAATTGGCATGGTATTAATATGCATTGGGATTTGATTTTTTTTCTTTTTCTACACAAAAGGGAGATTTGTATTCTGGCATACATGGAAAATGGAAAATTTGCAAACTGCAACCTTCATTTTATCCTCTAATGTGTCGGTGAGGATTCTCCAGTTAAGATTCATAAACTGTCTGAAGATCATAAAGCCTCATGTTCTATAAGTGTTAAGCATTATTTTTAAATATGATCAACACATATTGCTGACTAGAGGTCCTTTATTATTTCTTTAAAAATACAGGTTTTAGCAGATTGTGAGCCAATCCTCTCTCGAAGCAGATATTAAGATTTTCTGGTTTGCATGCTTTCCATCTAGATTTGCAAAAATATGTGGTATTATAGGGATTTCTTTTTACCGATAATCCCAGAACCAATATACCCAACCAGTGAAGTGAGGATTTTTGTATTTTCATGATTCAGTAAATATGCAAAGCCACGTTGGAGAAAATGAATCCTGAAGAACAGTAAGAAAAAACTCTGCTGTGGGAGGAAAAAGGTGCATTTACACACTTTATGGTGGCTGTATTAGTTATGCAGGAAACCTGTAAATGCTTGATTTGCCTAAACATTCAAAATTGTATTAATACAGATGCATAAAGTGTGTTACAGCAACGGTCCTTTAATTTGGAAGTCAACCTATTTTAAGTCTACATCGGGTCTGGATGGGGACGAACAGACTTAGACTCAACCCCGACAAGACCAAGTGGCTATGGCTACCAGCACCCCGCTTCGTCCACTATGTTCCATCGCTATCCCTAGGGGGGGAGGTGTTGACCCCCTCAGAGAAGGTACGCAATTTGGGAATCCTCCTGGACCCACAGCTTAGCTTGGAAGATCATCTGACTGCCGTAGCCAGGGGGACCTTTGTCCAGATGCACCTGGTTCGCCAATTGCGCCCCTTTCTGGAACGAGATGCTTTACTCACAGTTGCTCATGCCCTCATCACCTCTCGTTTGGACTACTGCAATGCACGTTACATGGGGCTGCCCTTGAGGAGCACTCGGAGACTTCAACTGGTGCAGAATGCGGCCGCGCGGGTTGTTAGGGGGGTGCCATGGTATTCCCATGTTACACCACTCCTTCGCGGTCTGCATTGGCTCCCGGTTGTCTTCCGAGTGCAATTCAAGGTGCTGGTGATCACATTTAAAGCCCTACGTGGCCTAGGACCAGAGTACTTGCGAGACCACCTCCTGCCACCAGTGGCCTCCCATCGCCTGGTTCGCTCCCACTCAGTTGGCCTCCTCAGGGTACCTTCAGCTAGACAATGTCGACTGGTGACCCCTAGAGGAAGAGCCTTCTCTGTGGGAGCCCCTACCCTCTGGAATACGTTACCCCTGGAGCTCCGGATAATCCCCGACCTCCGAACCTTCCGCCAGGCCTTGAAGACTTGGCTCTTCCAACAGGAGGGCCTGGGTTGATTCTATACTAATTTTGTAGCTTTTTATATTCTTAAAATCTTAAATTTGAATTGGTATTCCCACGTTTAACTTTATTTATTGGATATTCTGTTTTAATTTGTCTTTTAACTTTTGTATTTTCTGTTTCTTATTGTTGTGAACCGCCCTGAGTCCTTCAGGAGAAGGGCGGCATATAAATCCAATAAATAAATAAAAAAAATAAATACATCGGGGCATGACTGGCTGGGGAATGTTGGGAATTGAAGCCCACAAGATTTAAAATGATCAAGATTGGACACCCCTGGTCTACAGCATTGATTTAGTGACCCTGGAGAGGGGACAAATTCAATCCGAAATGCATTGAGCAGCCACTGCCAACACATCAAAACAAATCAACCCTAGTGAAATTTCCTTGTTTGTTGGTGTTAGAATTGTTGTTCCTTCCTGTTTAGGTTTGCAAAGCTACTCCGAAATTAATTGTCTACACTGATATCTGCACTCCCTAGAAGCCTTTGCCAATTAACCAGAAGAACTGTTTGCCTACAGGAGATTTTAAAGAAGAGATTGGACAACAATTTGCCCAGAATGGTGTAAGGTCTCCTGCTTGTGCAAGGAGTTGGACTAGAGCAGGGGTCGGCAACCTTAAACACTCAAAGAGCCACAAAGGTCCTAACAGGAAGCCCCCGTTCAATTCTGGAGCCGACCGGAAGTCCATTTCCCCCATCATAGTCTCCTCCTAGCGCAGCATCCTTTTTCCTCTGTTGACCGGAAGTCCGGTTCCCCCACCATAGTCTCCTCCTAGCACAGCATCCTTTTTCCTCTACCTATCCTAACCGAAAGCCCTATCAATTGTGGAGCCAACCAGCAACAGGGAGCCACAGCTGAGGGATGAAAGAGCCACATGAGGCTCCAGAGCCATGGGTTGCTGACCCCTGGACTAGAAGATCTCCAGCGTCCCTTTCAAGTTTGCTCTTCTGTTATCTGGTAAGATAATGAAAAACAGTGAGTGAAAACATTTTCCCTTTTTCTTTCAAGCCACTGAGCTCTCAGAGCAAACTGTGCTGGGATTTACCAGAGGAAGAAGGATATGGAGGAAACATACATTTCCTAGAGTTATGGCTCCAGTCCATTGTGTTGTATCCACTACGGCTTTGAAAATAAATTTAAAGGAAATTAAGTCATAGCTTCCCAACCATTTGTCTACTTTGGTCCACATTTTTAGGGCAGTTCCTGGGTTGCTGACAGAATATTCCATGATGATGAAACGGAACTGCAAATTTTATCCTTTGAAGCTATTTTCTCTCCCCTGTTCCATTGGCACTATACTCTTTCATTATAGGACATTTGCAGAAAGTTATTAACTCTGGAGTTAATGTGGGATTTTCTTCACACTGTTTTCAAGGTAGGCAAAAATTGATGTGATTTGCTCTCTTAACAGAAGAGCAGAGTTGGAAGGAACCTGGAAATAGGAAACCTCTGATGATCACGCGGCTCAGCTGGGCAGGGGGGGGGGGGCAGGGATTTTTGCTACCGGTTCTCCGAACCACCCACCGCCATCGCTACCAGATTGGACGATCCGGTACAAACTGGGAGCATTTCACCCCTGATGTCACCCCTAGCCCTTCTTTTCCTTAAACTAGATATATCAATCCCATGTTTTAGCCTCCAGTCGCCTAATCATCTTTGTTGCTCTTCTCTGCACTCTTTTTTGGTGTATAGCCAGCATCTTCCAGAATCTGTGGATCAATAATGGAACATGCTGCTGCAGGGGTGCTATTCAGCAGGTTCTCACAGGTTCTGGAGAACCGGTAGCAGAAATTTTGAATAGTTCAGAGAACCGGCAAATACCACCTCTTCTTGTGGCCCGTTAGCGGCCTGTGCGGATTGTAGCTGATTCTGACAGCAAGGAACCTAGTGTGGTTCTGCGCCAGCAGCCTGTGCAGCTGGCACCCGAGTCAGACAGCAAGGAGGCTGGAGAAGATGTGGTGCCAGAGGCAGGGATTCAGCCAGGGCCTTCAGAACCTCCAGAAGCTTCCATGGGTGAAGAGGAAGAAGAGGAGGAGCCTCTTCTCAATCCATGGGCGCTCAGAGCTGCCAAAAGGCAGGAGTGGCTCCTCAGGAGGAGGTCTCCTCGAGAGTAAGATTTGGGGCTAATTGGCCACTCCCTTAGCCTATTTAAGGAAAAACACCAACTGAAGCAATTTTGTAGGGAACAACTTTAGTTCATTCTCCTTCACATCTGGATTCTCTGTAAATTGTTTCTGGGCTTTATTTATTTATTTATTTATTTAGTCGCATTTCTATGCTGCCCCACTCCCAAAGGACTCTGGGTGGCTTACAACAGAGAATGCCAACCTTTCTGCCAACCTTAGTAAGATTGTGATTACTTTTATCTTTGGTTTCTTGTAGGCTGTTAAGAAAGTTTCTTAACAGCCTTTGTTTGGAAAAGACTGAGTTATTTTAGTAAATTTAAGTTTTGTACAAACTTTGTGTGTGCTGTGTTCTTTGGGATCCGTAGCTGGGACAGAACACCTCTGGCTGGCCCCAGAGTGGGGTGGGAATGGAGATTTTGCAATATCCTTCCCCCAGGAGTGGGGAGGAAATGGGGATTTTGCAGTATCCTTCCCCTGCCACGCCCACCAAGCCATGCCCACAGAACTGGTAATGAAAAAATTTGAATTCCACCACTGTGTTGCTGGGAGAAATAGTGCTCATCTCATGTTTGCAGCTAACACACTGGACAACTGATAGTTGGATTGGCAAGTCTGCCCTGTAGAGAGTCTCGCTGTTTTCTAGCAGAGCAAGCCCATCAATGAAAATGGGTCAGCAAGAGCAAAGTGTGGTGGCCTTATTGAAGAAAAAGAACAAAGGAAGTGCATGGTTTAGCAATTTTGTCCATGCAATGCTTCTTAAACCCTCATTTAGTTGAGCTTCTTTAGTTGCAAATGCCAGACTGAAATCTAATAAAGGCAGCTTCAGTATGTTGCTTTGACGTCATCTGCAGGCTGTAAGAATCAACGAGGGAGTCCAGAATACCTGGAGGTTTAATCGTTAATGAAGGACTTATTTTGTGTCATTTCTGATGGTAGGTACTTTGCTGAAAATCTACAGAATATGTGTGTGCAGAAGTTACAAATGGCTAGAAGGTTGCTTGGATGACCTGTTAGAGATGATTGCTTTGACTCTTCTCGGTGAGTGTAAGAAGAAAAAAATGTAATTTTAAATGAATTTCTTAGGCATTAAGACTCATTGAATTTCCTTCGATTTAGTACTAAAAGAGAACTACCTAACGCTTCTACCTATCTGAATTTTGGCACTCCCCATTATAATCAAGGGTGCATAACAGGCAACTGTTTTTTTCTTCAGATACAACCGGTTTTTCTGTTGAGCAATTGCAGTTAATAAATTATTTTACTTCCTCATATAATACCAAAACCCTGTGGAGAAAATCCTTCTGACTCTAACAAAGCAACGTTCGGTGTTTTGTGTGAAACACAAAGCGTTTCGATTCTGTACAACTTCTTATTCCAATTCGTGGTGAGAATGATTTCAATTTGGTCAATTCATACAAGTGCATATTTCTTGCAAAGCATTGAAATTATAAACATATTCAAATTTTCGAAGCTGCATAATGCTAAGAGCAAAGGTTTTACCTGCTGATTTAAGTCAATGTATTTGCAGCATTTAATCCAACTAAACATTATGCACAGTTCCTAAAATACTTTTTATAACCTCCTACTGGTTATCAATTATAGTTCTTTTCCATCAACAGCATTAGTGCGTCCCCAGTTTAACTGTTTTCTAAAAATCCCTTCATAAAAAGGACGGCTCAGAATTGTCATTTTTTTAAATAGTGTCTTATTCAGACTGCTTCATCTGTGTTATATATTATTATCTTGTAAATATGTAGATGTAATACCAGTGGTGGAATTCAAATTTTTTATTACCAGTTCTGTGGGCGTGGCAGGGGAAGGATACTGCAAAATCCCCAATCCCTCCCCACTCCTGGGGGAAGGATATTACAAAATCTCCATTCCCACCCCACTCTGGGGCCAGCCAGAGGTGGTATTTTCCGGTTCTCCAAACTACTCAAAATTTCTGCTACCGGTTCTCCAGAACCTGTCAAAACCTGCTGAATAGCACCCCTGTGTAATATTTGTACATGTATCACTCACCCTTCCGAGGTGGCTCCAAGTAAGGGCAATGAGGAAGTGAGGTTTTGGTCAGGGATGATGGATCAAAGGGTTGAGGCAGTTTAAGGGAGAGAAAAGACAGATCATAAGATCTTGGTGCCCCACCATCAGGGTCTCTCTGCCAGGCAAGAAAGGGGAAAAGCAATGAACTAGCAAGCAAGTTTATAGTAAGTAGGTCAGTAGGTAGGTAACAAGGATGGATGGATGGATGGATGGATGGATGGACAGACGGATGGATTCCACACAAGGAGAAGAGTAATGAAAGCAACATACAGACAAAAAACAACCAAAGGAAAGAAATAACTCTCTACTCACTAAGAATGGGGAGAGAAGACAAGGTGCAGCATTTGGGCAGCTTTTAGTGGGTTTCCTGGATTATACACTAGACTAGTCAGACCATTAAAAAAATAGTGCCTCTTGACCTGGCAATAAAACCAAATATGCTTAAATTAAATTAAGGAAAATTCAGTCAGCTAAGTAGCCAAAGTGAAGTAGTTGTTTCACAGGAATATTTTTTTTTATTTAATAGATGTTTGCTTAATGACATACCATACTATTAGAAGTACTATCATTGCACTACCATCTTATACCATAGCATTACGTCATACCTTTTTTTTCTGAATTTTTCATTCATTATGGACTTCTGGATCAATGTAGGAAAAGGTTTCAGGGTTGTTCCATAGGCAAGTCCTCATTCTACCTTCCTAACCATTAATGTTTGAGGCCTTCTCTTCAGGGGTGAAATTCAACAGGTTCTGACAGGTTCCGGAGAACCAGTAGCCGAAATTTTGAGTAGTTCAGAGAACTGGCAAATACCATCTCTGGCTGGCCACAGAGTGGGGTGGGAATGGAGATTTTGCAATATCCTTCCACCAGGAGTGGGGTGTGAATGGAGATTTTGCAGTATCCTTCCCCTGCCATGCCCACCAAGCCACGCCCACAGAACCGGTAGGGAAAATTTCACCCCTGCCTCTCTTCTATTCTAATAAGTCTTCCTGCATGGCTGAGAGATTGTCTCAATTTAGAGGTCATAAATCATAACAGCTTTTCTAAATCAGTTGGATCTACCAGGATCACCCAGAATGGATGAATTCATGAACATCTAAACCAGTGTTCCTCAGCCTTGGTCACTTGAAGATGTGCAACTTCAGTCCATCAGTTCATTATGCAAGCTCAATGCAATTGTTAATGCAATTCACTCTGTTGTCATATATTTCTTTCTTAATGTGGTTCTTTTTCTAACAAAGTTGGAAGGTTAATAGAGTTCAAATGCTTCTAAAATGGGCTTCTTTAATTACATCCTTTATTTGGCACTAGGAATTATGAACCTAATTATATGAAGAAATGGTTTGAAAAGGCATGACTCATATGTTCTAGTATTATGAAAACTGACTAGTTGGTCCATAAAAGTCACAAAGGAGTACAAAAATATTAATTATGTTGTCTGAAACTGACTGGCCCCATTCTTTAAACAGCCGAGCTACCCTGTGCATTTATTTCTGAAATAATTAATTTTCAGCACCAGAAAAGACATGTTAATATTTATAAAAAGAATGGCATTAAAGAGGTTTATTCAATCCATCTTTTGCAAAACATAGACTTTTTGTGTTTGTCCCAGTAGCATTTGAGGTCAAAGCAGTATTAATTTAATTTCATTCACGCACTGTGCCTCCACATCATATATCTCCTGGCAAATTACAATCATAAACCCATCACACAAATTACACAACAAATTCAACAGACAATTTAGATACATAGGAAACTTTATAAAATGCAGTGAGCAACATCATTTGCTCAGAGGCACATTGGCACATCATCTTGGCAGCTTTTTGAAAAACTACCAATAAGGGCTACCTGCTTGATCTGTGGAGAGAAATAATTCCATAAAATGGAGACCGACACAGGGAAGTGCACTGTTTCTGAATCCCCACAGATTTTCCTTTGAACATATAATAAATAAATAACCATCTATCTTCCTGCCCACTGTGGGGGAAAAAACCGCCTTCTTGTCTTCACCAGCTCAGCAATCCTCAAAGGACCCAGTTTGTGGGGGCAATAAGCTGACTTTGTATAAATATACAAAAGTATGAAGGCTATTGCTTAGCGCATTGTAAGCCGCCCTGAGTCTCTGGAGAAGGGCGGCATATAAATCAAAATTTTAAAAAATTTTAAAAAAAGGAAAGCAAACGAGAAACAGCCCTCAAAAGGGCTGTTTTTGTTTGAAGCTCAAACAAAACTGTAGCAATAAATAGTAAATAATATTCAAGATTTTTTTTAAAAAAAAAGACAAGTTTCTTGTATTAACAACCCAAGTCTGATAATGTCCGTCCTTTTTTTTTGTTGAAAAAGTTTTTCAAATACAAATTTTTCCCCCTTTCCCCCCCTTCCCCCCACATATTATACATTTGAAGCATATAAACTTTAAAATACATTTCCCCCCTCCCTCCCTATCCCTGCCCAACCACCCCTTCCCCCCCCCTTCGGACTTCCACTATATAAAACTATTGTAATTCCAAACACAATATATATTATTCAACCCCTTCATATTCTATCCCCTTTATTCTACTCAGCATAATCATATTCGTCTAGTCTCCGTCAGCTGAAAGCTATATAATATTTTCTAGTTTGATATTTGTTTTGTATATAATCAATCCATTTTTTCCATTCTTGCACATAGTTCTCTCGCGTATGATCTTTTAGAAAAGCAGAAATCTTCGCCATCTCTGCAAATCCGGCTATCTTCTGAGTCCATTGATCAATAGTAGGCAGGACATCTTTCTTCCAGTGTGGGGCCACCAACAATCTAGCTGCTGTCACCATATACAATATCAGTTTTGTTTCTCCCATTGTAAAGTCTTTAACTATACCCAATAGAAACAGTTGTGGAGAAAATTATAGCTTTTTCTTCAGAACGTTTTGCATAACCCACCAAATTTTTATCCAAAAAGCCTTGACTTTCTTACAAGTCCACCATATATGATAATATGTAGCATCTAAACAATCACATCTCCAACATTTTGGTTGAACATTAGGATACATACATGACAATTTCTTAGGATCTAAATGCCACCTATAAAACATTTTATAGAAATTCTCCCGCAAATTCTGCGATTGTGTAAATTTAATATTCTGGACCCATATTTTTTCCCAAGTATCCATCATAACTGGTTCTGTAAAATGTCCATCCCTTTTTGAACATTCTTTAAGAGGTTCATTGAGCCCAAAGCAAAGTTTTCTGATTCAGGGAATTTTTTTTTTCTTCTTGCTCTCTGCTCTCCAGCTATCCATCTCTTTGATGTATTTATTCTCTTTGTGTTCCTTTGCCATGGTTTATTTTAACCTATTATTTTACTTCTATTCTATTTACACCTTTCATTTTTCCCCCTTTGTATTATTATAAGCTGCCTGCAGTGGACTTGTGGTGGTATTCAGCTGGTTTGGACCGGTTTGAGGAAACCGGTAGCTCCAACAATCAGCTGAGAGTGAACTAGTTCACTCCAACGATCAGCTGGGCCTGACTGCCTACCCCTGCGCTATACCAACCTATATTTCCTTTGTTTGAAGCCCAGCTGATAGGCGCGGCAGAGCGGATTGCTGTGCCTCAGCTGTTTTACTTACTGAGAAGGTAACTAAAACTTACCAGTAGAAGGTAAGTTTTAGAGCTGTTTTCAAACATACTGCGCGCAAGTGGAGCTCGTATTTAGCGCACGTGTGAGTGAAGCCAGCAGGTGTGCACAAAGAACCCACTCAGCAAATTGGTTGTTACATCAGTTGAATCCCACCACTGGATAGGCAGCAAATAAATTTAATAAATAAATAAATAAATTTAATAAATAAATAAATAAATTTAATAAATAAATTAATAAATTTAATAAATGAATACATGAATAAATTTAATAAATAAATAAATAGTCTGCTGCTCCACCAGAGCCCTGGTGGCACAGCAGACTAAAGCACTGTTATTAACACCAGCTGCCTGCAATTACTGCAAGTTCGAATCTCACCAGGCTCAAGGTTGACTCAGCCTTCCATCCTTTCTAAGGTAGGTAAAATGAGGACCCAGATTGTGGGGGCAATAAGATGACTTTATATAAATATACAAAAGTATGAAGGCTATTGCTTAATGCATTGTAAGCTGCCCTGAGTCTCCGGAGAAGGGCGGGATATAAATCAAATTAAAATAAAAAAAAAATAAAAAATGTACCTCAGGATATGTCATGCTCCTTCAAAATAACTAGTATATAAAAGAGGAGCATTTGATTAGTTAAAGATTAGAAGACTGTCCCCTTAAGGAAAGACGGTAGCCGTTCATCCAAATTTTAGTAGCCAACCTCTGGTTTACACAGGCTTTTCCATCTTTAAACATTCACTTTTCAGAAAAAGAAAAAGAAATCCTCTTTGGATGTTAAAAGAAAAGCTATTTCAAAAAGAACCTTTGCCACTTATTGACTTGCCGACGTGCTCTGAATACCAGAAAGGAATTATACAATAATGTTTTATAAGAACCCTAAAGGGCTAGAGATGGTAATCTCTGGAGAGAGAACAGGATAAAAGCTTCTTTTTATCCAGCTTTTACCTGGAGAACCAACTAATTTTCCAAACTCACCACCTTTCCTGCAGCCATTTAAATTTTACATCTCCTGTGGGGCTTAGTACGCTATAACAGCCAATGATCTCTTAATGCACAGGGGGTCACAGGCGTTTCTTTTTTAAGAAAAAAAGAAAGCAAAAGAGGCAGCAAGCTTGATTAGGCATCTACCTTAACCCAGTAGGCAGAACAGAAGGAGACCTACTTCCCCAGAGTGAAAAGAGAGTAGGATGAATAATTCCTTAGCCGAGGTGGTGCCAACAGAATATTAAGAAATATGTGTACGGAAAGGAATCATGGCTGAAGTTCCTGCTCACAAATTACACAGAGTTTTGTAGATTTTAAAGATTAAACCCATCCTTCCAAATTGGGCTTGGAAATAAAAGGGGACCTCGCAAAGCTGTTTGAACAATAAACAATGTTGCAATGTCTTCCTTGGAGCTAAAGGTAAAGGTAAAGATTCCCTTAGCACATATGTGCTAGTCATTCCTGACTCTAGGGGGCGCTTCTCATCTCCGTTTCAAAGCCGAAGAGCCAGGGCTGTCTGAAGATGTCTCCATGGTCATGTGGCCAGCATGACTAACCGCCGAAGGCGCACAGAATGCTGTTACCTTCCCAACAAAGGTGGTCCCTATTTTTCTACTTGCATTTTTTTTTACGTGCTTTTGAACTGCTAGGTTGGTAGAAGCTGGGACGAGTAATGGGAGCTCACCCCGTTATGCGGCACTAGGGATTCGAACCGCTGAACTGCTAACCTTTCGATCGACAAGCTCAGCGTCTTAGCCACTGAGCCACCGCGTCCCAGATGGATACATCACTGATAGATACTCTTAAAAATTACAGGGATAGCAAAAGTGCCATCTTCATCTTTGAGGCAAATCATATTGTTACTAGTTAGATACTCAGATGAGGTCTTCTGTTGTTGTTTTTGTTTGTTTCTTTGTTTTTGGCAGAAGCTGGGACAAGTAACGGGAGCTCACCCCATTACATGGCACTAGGGATTCGAACCGCTGAATTACCAATTACCGCATTACTAATTAATTAGTTAATTACTAATTAATGCTAATTACTGCAATTAACCAGATGTTTTGTACTGCATCCATTGAAGCATCTTATCAGTCTTCCAAAGCAAACTCATACCGAGTCCCAATAGAATAACAGAGTTGGAAGAGATCTTGGAGGTCTTTTAGTCCAACTCCCTGCTCAGGCAGGAAACCCTATACAATTTCAGACAAATGGTTGTCTAATCTCTTCTTTAATATCTCCAGTGTTGGAGCTCCCACAACTTCTTAAGGCAACTCATTCCACTGATTAATTGTTCTAACTGTCTCCTTAGTTCTAGGTTGCTTCTCTCCTTGATTAGTTTCCATCAGGGGTGAAATCCAGCAGGTTCTGACAGGTTCTGGAGAACTGGTAGCGGAAATTTTGAGCGGTTCGGAGAACCAGCAAATACCACCTCTCGCTGGCCCCAGAATGGGATGGGAATGGAGATTTTGCAATATCCTTCCCCTGCCATGCTCACCAAGCCACGCCCACCAAGCCACACCACGCCCACCAAGCCACACCCACAGAACCGATAATAAAAAAAAATTGGATTTCACCACTGGTTTCCATCCATTACTTGTTGTCCTGCTTTCAGAAGATTAGGAGAATAATTGACCCCTTTCTTCCTTGTGGTAGCCCCTCAAATATTGGAACACTGCTAACAGGACACCCCTAGTCCTTTTTTCCATTAAACTAAACATACCCAATTCTTACAATCTTTGTTTATATGTTTTAGCCTCCAGGCCCCTAATCATCCTTGTTGCTCTATACTAGCTCTACACTAGTTTGGCCAGGAAGTTAATGTCCATGGATCCAGTTAGTTAGAATTCAGTTTTTGAACATCAGATGAGAACTTTAGCTAAGCCAAGATTAAATCACCATTTTCCTATTAGATGTAGTATAAACAGATTAAAACTGTGGTCCAGAAAAGGAAAAGAAGATAAGTGAGCAAACAACAAGCTCTTGACTTAATAAACAAAAAATTAGAGTATCTACAGTTATAAAACTAGCTTAAATTGTTAAAAAGTATTTTAGCTAGATCCAGTCACTACAACTCAATACGATATCTGCCCACCCTATTATTGGATAATTACTCTACCAACTCCTAAATGAATTGTCCCTTCTATCATTAACAAGTCAATCTTGTTGGGAGTGATTTTCGTATTATCCAGTTTCCCAGCCATCTGGGTGTTAAAGTCCACGCATCTTAAAGTTGCTGAAGTTGAGAAACACAGATTCTAGTTCAGCAGAACTTTCTGGGAACTTCCTCAACTTTGCCCTCTGTTAAAAGAAGAGTCAATGCCTCCTCATCCCAACTTATCCTCACAGTCCAATATCTCCCAGAACGTTCATATCTAGAGGACAAGCCCAACCTTTGCAGAAGTTGGTAGAATAACTTCAACAGATGAGAAAAAGAACAGCATCGAACCTACCAAAGAGATTTGGCTACAATGCCATGCCTCAAAAGCCATCAAAATATCAAATAGGATACTAAAATTTGCATTTTAGTATCCAAACTCTACAACAAATTGTCGAAATGCGAGTTCTACAAGTCGCGGTTAGACTATTTGGGATTCCGTATTTCTCCAAAGGGGGTAGAGATTTGCATTTTAGCATTGAATGTTAATATAATATAATATAATATAATATAATATAATATAATATAATATAATATAATATAATATA
>WNWU01000048.1:664503-707280 GCA_012654045.1 Ptyas mucosa | reverse complement strand
TAATATAATATAATATAATATAATATAATATAATATAATATAATATATTTTCTTTCCTTTTCGTAGGCTTTATGTGTATTTCTCTTTAGCCAGGTTCTTCCTACGTAAACCAAGATTTTTATGCAGCCCTAGTTCAGTGAAATCACAATCCACTAGTTTCTAGGCTTTTTTTTTTTCTGGCAGCCAGCAAACACTCTGCTGCCCATTGGGAGACTAAGGAGACTAAGATAGATCTATTTCGGACTTATAAGTCCTCATCAGTTAGCCACACCCTCATCCCATGTATCCTTCCTGTAAAGGTACAGTATTTATTTTCTTTCCTTTTCGTAGGTTTTTTTGGTTTATGTAGAAAGAACCTGGCTAAAGAGAAATAAATGCCAGCACACCCATAGCTTCTAAACTAGACAAGAGCCTGAAGATGACAGGGTTGTGAGCCTGTCGAAACGTTGCTAGAAAGAAAAACTTTTAAGGTACTGATGGATTTTAGCTAAGGTTTTAAAGGACCTTGCAGAGTGCTCTGTAAGGATGTTTAGAAGATTTTAAGCTAGGATTTTAACCAGATTTTAAAAACATTTTTAACTAACTTATTTACTATGATGCGGGATAACATCCGAGATTTTAATTTTATATATATATATATATATATATATATATATATATATATATATATGATTAGTATCAAATATTAACAATGAGTATTGATGTATATTAATATTGAACATTAATTGGGATTATAGCAGGCCAAATTAAGGAGAAAACTAAAAAGCCATACCTGTTTAGTAAATATAGGAGAAAGAAGAAATTCAATATACCATTGGAGATGTCCACCAGAACAGCAGTCACCAACTGGTGGTGTCCACGGGAAAATTTTGGTGGTCTGCAGAAAAATTACTTGCATTTTTTATATTGCGCTAAATCAGGGGTCCTCAAACTATGGCCCCTGGATGGATACATGCAATGAATGTTTGTATTGCTGCAGAGTCTCCCCCTTAGGGGTCTTTTTGTGTGAGTAGGAGGGGGGGAGAAATTCTGAATTGGGGTCTGCTTCAGCCTCCTGGTGTGGGGCTTTGGGCAAAGGCTGGAGGGAAGTGCCGCTACCGGAGGGTCTCGTTCCAGTGGGACTGCATCATGGCCTGGAAGTGGCTGACCATCTCAGTCTGCTGAGCCTCCAGGCGCTGGTACCTGGCCTTGCACTCCCGCAGGTCTTCTCTCTGCTTGGAAAACCTATGCTCGTAGTCCTCAGTGAGGTGCTTCTCCTGAGCCTCCTTCTCGGTCAGATCCAATTTGAACTGAGCCAGCTGTTTTGCCAACTCTTTCTCGTGGTGGCTGCTTAACTCCAACAACTGCTTCCTGTTGGGGCCCTAAGGAGCACGGGCGGGGAGGCGAGGAGTGGCTGGGAGGGGAGGGGCAAATTGAGGTTGGCGAGGCGCTCCTTGACGTGAGTGACAATGAGTTGGCCATGCCCACCCAGTCACATGCCCACCTAGCCACACCCACCCAACCGGTCATTAGGCAGATCATATTAGTGGCTGTCTCTGAGGTCCGAAAGATTGGTGACCCCTGCACTAGAACAACTCTTTGTGGCCAGAGTGTGGCTTATACAGGCTGTAGCAGCTTTAATGCATGAGTTACTCAGACCAGATACACAAATAGGGTTCAGGACAATTCATTGTGGGCAACTCACCATGGGCAATTTGCCACGACCACCTGGCTGCAGGACAACTCATCACAGGACAATTCAATGCTATATTAATCGTTTCATTCAGGTACTTTTATTTTGGGGGAAATCATGTTTTCATCAAAATTACTGTAACTCTTGTATTTCAGGATTGATTTTCTTTATTTTATTCTTATTGGCCAGGATTCCATCAAAATTAATTTTTAACTTCTGCATTTGTTGACTTGTCCCTTAGCAAGTTGTCCCATGGTGACCGTGGCAACTTGTCCCATTCCATCACAAATCATATCAACAACCTATCCCAAAACTTGCTTCCAGCTGCATGAAATTCATTCCCAGTCCTTGTTTTGCCTTGCAAAATTTTGCAGTGCTGTTACAGCACTTGCTTCTCCATCAGATCCTGCAAACTTTTCAGTACCAAATGATATAAAACACCAATGTCCAACTAGTTTGTTTACTTAAGGTTTGTTCTTACCACCTGTCACCATATGTCATTCAGTATTTTAAAAGCAGGTTCATTTAATTAAGCTCCTGGCACCCAGTGGCACAATCTGGAAACCTGCTGTCGAGTGCCAAACTCTTATTGTTCCAGCATGTCCTCACAGATACGCAGCACATCTAAGATCCTCTCTTAGGGCCTGGCAACAGAATAGTGGCTTAAGCCATTATATTTCGTTTATTTATTTACCAAACATATATGCCATTCATATCATCACAGCTACTCTAGACATTGATTGAAATGCCCTATAAAAATTTTTTTTAATTAATAGGGATCTTACATTTAAAGTTCAGGTAAAGTAAGATTGACAAAGATGGAGAGGGAGGAGGCAAAATGCACGGAAGGAAGAGGCGGGGTATTATCTGCTCCATTAGCTACCTCCAAAATGCTATAGCTTCATTGGTGCCCCAGGACTTCTGGAAGATTATTCTCTTGGAGCTATAGACTTCCTGCATTCTTTACATTCTTCTCAACGGAGCATATCCTTTCCTCAGAGCTGTGGCAGCTCTGGAATGAAAAACTGCACTAAAACAGGTCAGGATTGGAAATGTCTTTCAGTTGAGTTCATTCGCCTGCACTTTTTGACCTGACTTTAATCCTCATCTTGTTTCGATGTGTCAAACTTGTGTTGTTTTGAGCTCTGAATCCAACTGTGATTATCCATTCCCTCCTCTGTTTTCTCCTGTGCAGGGTAGAGTTAGAAAAACCAAGATGGTGGCTCTGGCAGTGGTGATTGAAGCTCACCCTGGTTTTTATGTGTGTCACAGAGTTTTGATGTCACTATTACAGTCACCATAGTGACTTTTTTTTTTTATCATATTGTTCGGAGATCCCTGATATCATGTGGCCTTGTGTATCTATTCTCTACTGCTCGGACCATCCATAGAGACCCGAAAGAACATCACTATGGAAAAGCAAAAAAAAATTAAGTGGAGCTAGGTTTAAGTTTTCAGCCTCAACTCCTTATTGGACAAGGCTTAAATAAGTCCCTGTATGACCAGCATTACCTCTCAGGTTTCATATTCCCATCATATTTCAGGGTTCCTTTCAAATAAGAGTAAATTAATGGCTATATTGCTTTTTCCAAAATAATACAGGGCAAAAGCTGAATAACAATGATGTAACTCAATAAGGGACTATCTATACATCAAGAGCAATTTGAATTTAATAGACTGGGAATGGGAATAGTGGAGTGGAGTGGAGTGGAATGGAATGGAATGGAATGGACTGGACTGGACTGGACTGGACTGGACTGGACTGGACTGGACTGGACTGGACTAGACTGGACTAGACTAGACTAGACTAGACTAGACTAGACTAGACTAGAATAGAATAGAATAGAATAGAATAGAATAGAATAGAATAGAATAGAATAGAAAATTTATTCTTGATTAAACTATAATCAGACACTGGCCAACAAATTTTCCCACAAATTGCCTTGCAGAGTACATCCGTATACATGATGCTGACAGCTTATGGAAGAGACAAAGGATAATTACAGATTTCTTTAGTTTTTTGATGTGAAGCTCCAATTGTGCCCGCTTGAGGGACATTCAGTTGTTCAACGAAGCAGACTTCTTTTGCCCAAAGTAGGAGGATCATCCTTGTTTTTTTAAGATTTTTTTAAAGAAAAATGTCAATTGTCTTAGGTCCATCGTTCTCCTCACCCTTTGCGGTATTTTGGCAAGATCTCCTGTGTTAGGGAAAGTTATAACAGCTGTTCTAATAAAAGAAAGAGAACAGCATTGCTTGTTGCTTATCATAAGCTTATCATGTGCTCTGAAGAAAAATTTCCATCAGTTTTGTCACCTTTGTGATAATGTATTGACTGAGTGACAAATCTCAGCAGATCCACAGATGTGTCTTACACAACAGTTAGAAAGCACATCATGTGACACAAAGAGAAGTCTTTTCTTTTGGGAGAAATGCAAAATGAAACTATTAGGGTTTGGCAACAGGACAAAAATATGCAAAGTATATGAAAATACTTCAGTAACTGTACCGAGATAGAAAACATTACTTACCTTAACATTGTAGACTATGTATGAGTGGAACATTGATATTTGTTTAGTTAAGAAAATTCTAGAGAAATTCTGTGGTTTCTTTGTTTTTCCCTCAACATTGATACCTCCTGAGGCTATTTATAAAACTACTTTACAGTACTCAGTAAAATGCTGCAATTGACATCATCTCTGAAAAGAAGATGTACCAGGTAAGAAGGAGGAATGTAATGATGCTTAAATTCTTCTGTGTCCTTAAGGTTGAACCCTATGATAATATGTTATTCCTGCAAAACAGGCTAACTAGTTCCTCTGAAAGCAATACAATTGCTGTAACCACTGACCTCATCTTCTCTTCTGTGAGCACAATACAGCTATGGAGCAGAAAGCAGGATATTGTGGCTCTCCAGGTGCTGCTGAACTACATCTCCCAAAATTCCTTACCGTTGATGATATCCTAGAGCCGTGACGGCGAACCTATGGCACATGTGCCCAAAGTGGCACACGGAGCCATGTCACCCGTCACGCACCACCTTGCCTGTTTGTCTTCCAGGTTTCTGGCATGCATGAACGCGCAATGATCAGCTGTCCTTCGTGCTGATCATCGGGTGCACATGCGCGCCAGAACCCAGAACTTTGGCTTTTCTGAAGCGCGATCCCTTTGCACGCGTGGCAGTGCTGAAAACCAGCCTACATATGTGCGCCGGCCAGCTGATTGTTGGGCACACATGTGTGCTAGAACCTAGAAGTTCAGTTTTTCCGGAGCGCGAACCCTTTGTGCACACAGCAGTGACGAAAACTGGCCTGTGCATGAATGCCAACCAACTGATCGTTGGGTGCACATGCACGCTAGAACCCGGAAGTTTGGCTTTTCTAGAGCATGGCCCCGACAAGCACATGCATGCGTGTTTCCGCGTGAGTGCCGAAAAGATTCACCATCACTGTCCTAGCGGACTTTCTGGGAGTTGTTCAGCAATATCAAAGAGCAAAAGGTGGGTAAAAATTTCCCACCCTATCAGAGAGTGCATAACCCTAGCTAAGATATGCCAATGTTATGCTAATGGTAGCACCTTGCCCTGTAGAAGTTTCATTGTACCGCAGGTCACAACTCAAGTAAGAAACAGTTATGATTACTAAGTTTCAATTCACATGTTATCACCATGATGCATGAAGTTGCACCAGTTGCAAGGGTGAAATCCAGCAGGTTCTGACAGGTTCTGGAGAACCGGTAGAGGAAATTTTGAGTAGTTTGGAGAACCGGCAAATACCACCTCTGGCTGGCCCCAGGGTGGGGTGGGAATGGAAATTTTGCAATATCCTTCCCCCAGGAGGGGAGGGAATGGAGATTTTG
This sequence comes from Ptyas mucosa, assembly GCA_012654045.1. Lineage (NCBI taxonomy): Eukaryota > Metazoa > Chordata > Lepidosauria > Squamata > Colubridae > Ptyas > Ptyas mucosa. Next base: position 701,752 of record WNWU01000048.1, on the reverse strand, counting down.
CAGTAGCCTTCCCTTGGAGTGGAGTGGGAATGGAGATTTTGCAATATCCTTCCCCTGCCACGCCCACCAAGCCACATCCATAGAACCGGTAGGGGAAAATTTTGGATTTCACCCCTGACCAGTTGCAACATATGATTTCACATGGGGAAAATGATATGATAAAAAAAAACATTGAAAACCATATCATTCTAATCTCAGAATAATGCTCCAGACCCTGGGATGGTGGATGGCGTTCTCAGCCATCCTTCCAATCCATTGAACAGGATTGAAAAGTGAAAGAAATAATCCTGCAAATCAGTGACCTAGCTATACAAATGAAAGGGATTTAGTTTCTGGGACCTTGGCCAGAAATTGCCTAGGTCTAGGATGATGGACTACCGGCTGGAGATGGTTTCACACCTCAGAAAGATTGCAAACTATATTTGGATACAGTACAGTAATCTTGATTAGGAGGGCTTTAAATAGAATCCCAGGTGAGGTGGAGATCTTAAACCCTTCAATCAGATCTCTTCACTGTATAAGTGCAGTAAGACTACTGTATGTTTAAAACTGGAAACGTTCAAAAAATGCCTGGTGAAGATAATGAAATAGCTACATTTATGGAAACCCTTTATGTACTTTTTGCCTAAAATGGGAAAAATGAGCTTATGGCGTGTGATTCTCAAGATCGGAAAAAGGAAACCTGAATTTTTTTTAAAAATGCGCGCTTTCTTTAGTAATCATAATCACATAATTTTGTAATCGTATTTATATTTGCTGAAAAAGAAACAGGAAGCTTCTTTTTTTTTCTATTTCTTTTCATTTTCTTTCTTTCTCTTTTCTCTTTTTATTCCTTTGTGTTAGTTTTTATATCCTTTGTAAAACTTTCAATCAAAAGAATTATTTTAAAAAAAACCGAAAACTCTGCACTGTAAAAAGTAGGAGCGTGGCTGGAATGGAGCCTAAAGCTAAAGAATTATAAAATTAGTGCGTGCAAAACTTATCATTCTAGGACTGGGTTTTTATGAATTTCCTTTGAATGAAACCAAAGCAGCCAATCATTTTTTGAAAGTTAATATTCTGAAGTGGAAGTGCCTTGTGATCGTTCCCAGAACATCATCAGCTACTTTCTAAAATAGTGTTTCTCAATTTTAAAAATGTATGCACTTCAACTCCCAGAATTCCCATGACCAGCTGGGGATTTCTGGGAATTGAAATCCACTTGTCTTCAAGTTGCTGGGGTTGAGAAGCACTGATCTAAATTTCCACTTTCATAACTGTACATTTTGCTATTCTCTGTAGTGAGAAGTGATATAAAAATGCTTTCAACAAATAAACAAACCGTTACAAAGCAATTTTAGCAAAGCAGTCATATTCCTAAACTGGCTGAAGTTGACATTTTATCATTGATGGGAATTCTGGGAATTGTAATCGTTGCAAGTTATGACAAGCCTAGTTAAAAGCCAGTGAAGGAATACGAATTCTTAAGAATTAAAACTGGAAAACCTGACTATGTTTAATGTGGGAATACTTTTATGTAGTTGAATATGCCTGCAAAAAGGAATAAAAGTAATGAAGCAAGTTGCAGAAGGATCTTTGGAAAGTGGAGCTTATTAGATTTTTTTAAAAAAGAAAATCTTTGTGAGGAAATTATGTTTCGACTGAATACAGCTGGGTCTAGTATTTTATGAAAGAAAAGAATGAAAGACCATGTATTATGCTAGACCAGAGGAAGCTGAAATGGTATCAACTTTAGAGTACCAAAGGCGGGGAAAGGAAGTTTTGGGAATAAGGAGAAATTGAAAATGATTATGAACATGGACATATCAGTCTAATCAATAAGAAGCATGCTTGGATTTGTATGTACAGGTGTTTTCTGTACTGACTGTGGTTCTGTGCTAACTGTCCAACAATATCACTGTTGCTCTTTGCAACACATGAAAACGTTGAAAAAATATTACGTAAAGTGGCTCAATGTCTGTTTTCTGTTAACAGCATAAATCTCAGAAAATAGATCAGACATGACCAGGCTGGCATTGCAGGAGAAGCCAAGAAAGGGCAGACAGGTTTAGAAAGCAGGCTCCATCTGGTCCTCAAAATCTAGGAAAAAATCTAGAAAGGAGGCAGTGGTGAAATGTAAAATTTGTTACTACCGGTTCTATGGGTGTGGCTTGGTGGGGGGTAATGTGACTGGGTGGTGTGGCCAACTTTTTTTTTTCTACTTTTAAAAGCATTTTTTCTACAACCTCTTTGGCCGAAGAGGTTGTAAAAAAAATGCTTTTAAAAAGCTCTGATGATCCCAGCTGAGTTGCCTGATCATCAGAGGTTTTTTTGTTTTTCCTTTTAAAAGCATTAGAAAGAAGAAAGGGAAAAGGAGAGGAAGAAAAGGGAGGGGAAAGGGGAGCGGAGGAGGAGGTTAGAAGGAGGAAAGAAGAGAGGAGTGGGGGAAGAGAAAGGGAAGTAGGAAAGAGAAGGAGAGGAAGAACGAAGGAAGTAGGAGAAGAGAGAGGAAGGAAGAGAAGGGGAGGAGAAGAAGAAAGGTTGGAGTAAAAGTAGAGGGTAAAAGAGCAGTCCCGAAAAAGTAAAAATGAAAAATGAAAGTTAAAAGAAAAGATGGATGAAAAATGATGGAAATGACTGTACATGTAAATGTGTTTATGAGAAATAAAAATAAAAAACTTTTTTGAAAAAAAAATATATTTAAAAAGCCTCTGATGATCTCATGGCTCAGCTGGGCATGGGGGGTGCAGGGATTTTTTCTACTGGTTCTCCGAACCACCCGCTGCCATCACTACCGGATTGGGCAATCCGGTCCGAACCGGGAGCATTTCACCCCTGAAAGGAGGTAATAATTAGTCAACAGCTCAGAATCTTTTCAACTCCTGCATTTTAAGTTTCTTTGTTCCCAGACATGTGACCTAGAGCAGAGTATTTTAAAGAGATTAGAAAGCCCAGATTTCTTTTCATAAAATAATCTTTCAGTTACTTTCCAACCTGTTGTTTAATAGGAAAAAAAAAAGCCCATTCAGGACAGTAGATTTTTTTTTTAATTTTATTTATATGCCGCCCTTCTCCGGAGACTCAGGGCAGCTTACAATGCGTTAAGCAATAGCCTTCATACTTTTGTATATTTTTTATACAAAGTCAGCTTATTGCCCCCACAATCTGGGTCCTCATTTCACCTACCTTAGAAAGGATGGAAGGCTGGGTCAACCTTGAGCCTGGTGAGATTCGAACTTACAGTAATTGCAGGCAGCTGGATGTTAAATGCTGCCTTAAGTAGGAGGCATTAGCCTGCTACACCACTCAGGCTCTTGAGCTTGAGATTTGATTTATGACTGTGAAATCTGCTTGACAACCAACATAAAAAAACTCAAAACATCAAGTCCCATCACATTGTGCCTCGTCTTACAACCCCAAATACTTACACCCGCAATTCTGGTCCCAGTTGGGTCATAAATCAAGGACCACGGTTTGTAGGATGTCTCAAATTATAATTTATTTCCCTCAGCGTACTCTTTTCTTAGCTTCTTTTAAAGATATGCTAACAGATACACTACGCTCTGTTCTTGGCTAAGGAAGAAATTTCTACCCAGAGGTGGGGATTTACATACCATGGCAACCACTTCGGCCAACATCGGAAATGTGAGCCCGTGTGTGCACACGCTTGCTTCACTCTCGCACGCCGTCCACACATGCGTGCAGCATCACAAAACACGACAATTCGCTGACGTACACTATTCACACATGCATGCGCCATCAAAAACACAGCAATATAGGATGGGATTGCGCCCGGGCAGGTGGGCGGGAGTGGGCCCACCCACAGGTTGCCACTACAGGTTCGCCTTAACGAACTGGTAGTGGCAACCTTAATTCAGAGGCTGAATACCACCTCTGCTTCTACCTTATTTTTCAATTAGTAAGATGATCTCCCACACCTTCACTGTCCCTTTCCTCATCAGAATATGAAAGTAATGTCTCCGGTGTCCTCAGATTTGTGCTACTTTCAGCAATCTGATCCCTCTGATCCCCCCCCCCACCTGTTGCCCCATGCGATCAGTTTATGTTCACTGTCAGGCCCAAGAAAGACACTTTGGAGGTTCTTCTAACAGTTTCCTTTATTGTTCCTCACCTATAGACAGAAATCTTGCCAAGCTAAAGCAGATTTCTTGCACCATTAAACATATACTCTTGAGAACTCCTTGGAAGGAGCTGCCTTAACTCTATCTAAATTAGAGAAAAGTAGACTGGTATAAAATTGGCCAGCTTTGATGTGGGGGGTGGTATACTATGCTGTCACAAGAATAATACTGCCAAATGGAGATGGGTTATGTACTAGGGCCGTGATGGTGAACCTATGGCAGCCATCGCCCCAGCACAGCTCCACCGTGTATGAGCATGTGCCTCCCGCCAGCCAGCTGGTCTTCGGTTCTCTGCTGTGCATGCGCGGGGGGCGGGGGGCATGTGGGGGACTCGTGCTTGCATGCGCGGGGGGCAGGTTGGTGTAGGAGGCTTTCCAGGCCAAAAATGGGGTACAGGGGGGCCTCGTGAGATGCCCCGTGCCCCATTTTGGCTTCCAAGTTGGTGCAGGGGGATTTCCAGGCCCAAATATGGGTCTCGCACCCAATTTTGGGCCTGGAAAGCCTCCTTTACCAACCTGGAAGCCAAAATGGGGTTGTAGGGTGGGGAGGCAGGGCGGGGCGCATGTGCAGGGGGGTCGGGGAGCATGCCCGGGGCTGGGCAGCATGTGCGGGGAGCACTCACATTGCATTTGGGGGGTTCGGGCATGAGCATGTGCATTTGCGCTTTGGCCACTCGGCACCAAAAAGGTTAGCCATCACTGTACTAGGGTTTCCTGTTTGAACAGGAAGTCGGACTAGAAGACATCCAAGGTCCCTTCCAACTCTGTTACTCTGTTACTATGTGTACATTCAGGACAGGCTAAGGAAAGAAATTAGACACTTCTTGGTTTTTGTTTCCCTCCCTTTCAAGCATCTTCAGCTGCTGAAATAACATCCGCCAATCCAATTCAACTTATCTAATTACAATCAAATCTTTATCCAGAGCAAAGCCTGTGTTGGGTTGAAAGAGAAAATACTATTGTATCATTGGAGTAAACTAAGGAAGATTTATGGTTGCATCCGGCACTAGCTGGGAATCGGATGAAAGCAATGTCATTAGGAAGCAATGCAAACAACAGCATGCCTGGATATGTTCATGCTGTGGTTGGATGCTGGCGAGGAAAACCCCCAGGATGGGAATTCCCTGTACCAGGGGTGGGGAACAATGCTGGCTGAGGAATTCTGGGAGTTGAAGTCCACAAGTCATAAAGGGCCCATCATTCCCCACCTCTGGCTTTCACTAACATTGAACTACATGTACCGTATTTTTCGGAGTATAAGATGCTCCAGAGTATAAGACACACATTAGTTTTTGGGAAGGAAAACAAGAAAAAAACATTCTACCTCGGCCTACCAGGATCCATCAGTATTCATATGGCTAGCGTCCTTGCAACAAACAGCCTGGTCAGCTTCAGCACGTTATCACAGCTTGATTCAGCATGAGCAGCTGATTGGCAGGTGGATCGGCCTCCTAGAATACCCCCAATCAGCTGTTCCAGGCTGCTAGGATCACCACAGCCCATCGCCGCCTCTGCACTTCGTGTTTTTGGCCTCCACACATCGCATTTTCAGCCGGTTCCATGCCTGGAACCGGCCAAAAATGAGACACACAGAGGCCAAAAACGGGGCATGCGGAGACCGAAAACGCAATGTGCGGAGGCCAAAAATACGATGCATGGAGGCGGGGATCGGTGGCGATGTGCTGTGTTGATCCCCTCAGCCTAGAATGGGTCTAAAATGGAGTGTATGGAGGCCGAAAACGGCTGAAGGATGGGGGCTGGCAGGTGGGCAGGGCTTCAGCAACATTCAATGTATAAGATGCAAAGACATTTCCACCCACTTTTAGGGGGAGAAGTGCATCTTATACTCCTAAAAGTACGGTATTTCCTCTAGTAACCAATAGATTATGATTCCTGTCCAACTGGAAGTTGGGAAATGGGCTGTTTTGGGCCTCCATAGGGCCTCCGAGGGGGTGGGGAAGGCTGTTTTCACCTTCCCCAGATGCATAGAGAGGATCTGGAGCCAGATGAGAAATAAAAACGGGCGTACCGGACCATCGCGTGCCAGGAGTGGGGGGGAGGGGGGTCACACACGCATGCACAGGGCGGGGCACATAGAATTATGGCTGTGGGCACACGAACTGCCCCCCCCTCGTGGCATGCGATGGCAAAAAGGTTAGCTATCACTGCCATATAATAATAATGATACTGTACCAAAGCAGTAAAATTCATAAACAACATAAAAATCAGGAGAATTACAAGACCGGGCAAGGCAGCCAGTAACTTTAAAAAGAGAGCATTCACAACAGAATATATTTAATTGGATGTTTAACAGCATTCTGGTTTTCTGCAAGATTCTTTGTATTGTCTCCTGTTTGCAAGATCACAAAAATGAAAAAATAAACCGAATGACAAAAATAAATGAGAAACAAAGAGTGCTGTTTCTGGAGAATTAGAAGAATTCTTTGGGGGGGAAATATCATTAATGAACACCATTCATTACAGAGAGTTGCTAAGGCAACTGCTGTTTTCAGATGTATTAAGCCCTCTGAAATTTATCCAGTATAATATTACAAGCTCCACAGGTGTTAGCTGCCTATCAAGCAAAACTCCACTTCGGCATGAGAATCATGATTTAATTGGCTCACAGAAGAATGAATTTTGTCTTGATTCTTTCCCTCCCCTCCCCAAGAAAAATATTATCCATCATTTCTGAAGAAAGACTTGAGATACATTTCCTCAAATGGGAATTCTTCCTATTTTTCAGAAACATTGGATTATTCTTCCAGATGTAGGTTCTTCCCATAAAGACGGTTTAGGGAACTGGGGAGAGACAAAGTCCTCATCCAAATAAATATAAAAAGTTGCTGAGATATGACTGGGTTGACACAATATGCTAAACTATAAACCCGAGTATCAAAACATGTATCCTGTCTTCAATGTTATAATATCAGAACCCCCCAAAACAGTAAAATAATTTGTTTAACCTTCACTCCCTGAGTAAAACTAATGGTTCCACTGGGATTAGAAGTAGGATTTAAAAATTGGAGGAAGAAACATTAATAATCTGCTTGATGCTGATGGCGTCACCTTGATGGGTGATAATGCAAAAGATCTGAGAGCCTTAGGACTGAAAGTTGAGAAGTAAAGTAAAAAAAGGGGGGGACTAAAATGAAATATAAGGAAGAGCAAACTAATGGCAACAAGTAGAACAGCCAGGCTTAGAATTAGCAATGACGATATCAATGTGGTGGGTAGTTTGTGCATTTTAGGATCAACCATCAACCGTAAAGGAACAAACAATCCAAAAATTTGTCACATCCCAGTACTTGGTAAAAGAGACATGAAAACCTTGGAAAAATTCAAATGCTATAATGCATCCATATTGTACAAGCTGTGGTATTTCTTGTGATTCTCCATGGAACGAAAAATTGAATTTTGAAGAAGTAGGATAGGAAAAGTATTGATGCCTTTGAATTTTGGTTCCTGAGAATATCATGGACAGTCGAGAAAACAAACCAACGGATTATTAAACAAATTAACCCAAAGTTCTCAGTCAAGGGACAAATGACCAGGTTCATCCTACTTTGGACACTTTACTTGAAGATCCAGTTTTCTGAAACAAAAGCTCTAAAGAAAAGAGAAGAGGATGACCAGCATCAAAGTGGATGGATTCGGTTACAGTGGCAATGAGAGACTTGAAAGAAGAGGTTAGGATTAGATGATCATGGAGAAAATCTATTTACAGAAAGTAGACACTAGAAGTCAAATGCTTCTCCTTCTCCTTCTCCTTCTCCTTCTCCTTCTCCTTCTCCTTCTCCTTCTCCTCCTTCTCCTTCTCCTTCTCCTTCTCCTTCTCCTTCTCCTCCTCCTCCTCCTCCTCCTCCTCCTCCTCCTCCTTCTTCTTCTTCTTCTTCTTGTATTCCCGCAGGCGCAGGGTCCACTTTTCGGATCATTGAGTGCCACTTTGCACAGTCAGCTGAGTCTCCAGGGTGAAGGCCTGTAGTTTGCATATCTTTGTTGATGGTGTCTTTTCATCTCTGTTTTGGATGCCTGCAAGGTCACCGTTGACTAATATTTGATAGGCAGCCTTGGCCACGGTGGAAGGTGCTCCCCTCTGGACATGTCCATAACAGCGGAGCCAGCCTTCTCTCATCTTCTCTGTAATTGGTGCCACACCAAAATGTTGTCGAATGGTGTCAGTTGTGATGTGGTCAAGAAGGGAGATGCCCGATATCCATTTCCATGGCATGGAGATGTCATGTCAAGTCAAAAGCAACTTGATAACACATAATCAATCAGAAATAAATATAGCAGTTCATTCAACCCAAACCTATACAGAGGTTCTCACACTTCATTGCACTATAACTAACCAGTGAGGGAAAGTGAGAAGCAACGCAATGGGAACACAAGCAAAATTTGCTTCTGTTTTGCCTGCAGATGGAAGGTTCACCAAAAGCAGGGAGCAAAGTCAGGGGCAGGCTTTGCCGTAGGAAATCTAAGCAAATTGAAAACATTTTTTGCAAACTTTCTTCTCAACTGCTCCCAATCTCATGGCGAGCTCACAACTGTCGATTGGAAAATCCCTGAATGTCAGCGTTCCAAGTAACACCCTCAACGATATGGGGGTCTGATGTTGAATGCAGCTCCAGTAGTCCCCTACACATGATATCACTTTTGATTGTTTTTTTAAAGAAATATTGCTACATCCAGTTAAATACCTTTCACCTCATGTGTACTTTGGCTCCAAAAACTTAAGCAGAGTCAGCCTTGATTCATAGTTGGGAACTTTCATGGAAGTGGAGTGTGAATGCTACAGAGGAATGTTGAAAAACCCTTCCAGAAGATGGGACTGCCAAACCTCTTCCACGCTGTTGCCAAGAAAACTGTATTATTTTATTTACTTATTTAAAACATTTGTGTAGCTGCCCGTCTTAAAACCAAGCACTGGATGACTTACAACTCAACAATAAAAATGCATTCAATGAAAACCACAACCCTTCCCCCCAGCAGGATAAAGTCTTTTCTGTCGTTTTGTTGCACTTTTTACTCCTTTCTATTCTCTCTCTTTTTTTTTTTTACTTTAAGTTGTATTAGGTTTTACTATTATAATGAAAGTTTGTAATAAAAATTATATAAGCTAGAGTCAACCGAATTTGGTGATGTGCAAGTCGATTCTTGAAACAGAACCACTGTTACTGTTATCGCCCAATTTCATTGATTAAAGTAGTTACAAAGATTTCAACAGCAGTGTTAGCAAGCAGACTACAGTATATGGCAAGCTATATTGTTCATTACTTAGCATGATAGTGCAGGGTTTTTAAAAATGAAGCAAGCGGCATGCTACATCAAATTAGTTGTAGAAGTAATACAATAAAAAGAAAGGTCAATTACTTATGGCATCATTAGATGTGGAAAAAGCCCCTGGCAAAAATTATAAAACTTAGTTATATAGTTGAACCCCTTCGCTATAATATAATTGGCAATGTTACTAACGCTTACGCATTGTAAGCCGCCCTGAGTCTTCAGAGAAGGGCAGCATATAAATAAAATTTATATCTATATCTATATCTATATCTATATCTATATCTATCTATCTATCTATCTATCTATCTATCTATCTATATATATATATATAAATAAAATGAGGGACGCGGTGTCTCAGTGGCTAAGAGGCTGAGCTTGTCGATCGAAAGGTCGGCAGTTCAGCAGTTTGAATCCCTAGTGCCGCGTAACGGGGTGAGCTCCCATGATTTGTCCCAGCTTCTGCCAACCTAGCAGTTCGAAAGTACGTACAAAAATGTAAGTAGAAAAATAGGGACCACCTTTGGTGGGAAGGTAACAGCGTTCCGTGCGCCTTTGGTGTTTAGTCATGTTGGCCACATGACCACGGAGACGTCTTCGGACAGCGCTGGCTCTTCGCCTTTGAAACAGAGATGAGCACCACCCCCTAGAGTCGGGAACGACTAGCACATATGTGCAAGGGGAACATTTACCTTTACCTTTTACTTATTAATATAATTTCAATTTAGTAACCCTCGCCCCAACTTTGTGCCAATTGTATGGTATTTTTCCCCCTCCTGCCAGTTTCCTTTTAGTTGGACTGCTATAACTCCTACTAGCTCTATTTCTATATCTTACTTCCCTTGTTTGCCTGCTATTTACCATACATTAAACTTTTGTTTGACACAGTAGATGTTCCTCGGTTTACTGCCAACCTTTTTTGAATAGGATTTGCATGTACGATTGGGTACGGCATCCCACAATGCAGTAACAACCATCCCTAACGTAGATGGCAAATTAAAAGCAACAGGCGTGTTGTCTCAGCTCATTGTTGGCGATGCCCAGCCGTGGGCTAAGAAAAGAACAGGAACAGGTTTGATCTCCCTGCTTCCTTTGAAGGCCATCAATGAATAAATAAATAAATGGTAATTATAAACCGGGCTCTTGAAAACATTCATTATTTAAGCCTTGCATAATACTTACTCAAACTTAATGTACCCTATAATAGGAGAGTAAAGGAGTTTTCAAATTTCCTAAGTTGTTTCTACACTTAAAAATATACATATTAAAATGAGGGCCTGGCAGGGAGTTGCAGTTAGATTTCATGGTTTATATCTGAGCAGAAATACTCCACAAAGGAATGCTGAGACAGAAGCAGCTGAGGCTGTAGCTAATGAATGACAGCAAATAGATTCTGCTTTTTAATGATGCCATGGCTGGTTATTTTCAAAGGAAAATGCACAGAGGGAGGAATGTTCTGTCTTTTTCTGCAATATAATAAAGAGAAAAACATAATGAAAAGGACAGCAATTAAATAGATTTGCACCCTTGCCTACTTTATAAAATGTGAGGGAAACACAGTTCCTTTTCATTTTTTTTTCTTTTTAGGGTTTTCCTATTGTTCCATTTTAATTTTTTTTTCCTGGCGATATTTTAATTGGTCTGTTTTAAACACTGTTGTGGAATGGTGGCATGCACATAGGAAGGTTAATAAATTAATAAGTGGCAAATACAAACACAGTTATAGAAAAATTTTATTTTCTATAACTAGTTTTTAATCTATTTTTTTTAAAAAAATAAAATAGTTCTTTTTGAAAATCAATGTGAGAATCATTAAAGCAATATCTAAATGAAAAAGAATCAAGAAGGTATTAGCACATATTAGAAAAGATAGTATTTTTAAATAGTATTTTTAAAAATCCAGTAATTGATACACATGCAATTCACATTAGGGTACTGTACAGAGAGGATTCCTAACAAACATTTCTGGTTTTAAAATAAAAAAGTACATTAGGAGAACTGTGGAATTAGGCTTCTTTGATATCTAAGGTTAAATTTAAGAGAAGAATGAGTTTTTGATTTTTTTATCATTAATTATTGTCATACCGTCATCTTATTGTAGCCATTGCCTGCCAGGTTAATATTTGAGATAAAAATGGATCTTTTATTAGAAGGATAAAATAATATTACACTTAAGTTATTATGAGGTCTAATGTTCAATTGTTGTGAGATTTAATCTGTATGGAGTTTTGTGGCTAATGATAGTCATATATTGGGGATATTTTGGAAATATTGTTTAGGTCGATATAAAGTAAATCATTGGTACTTGATGAATTTGTATTTAGGGTTAGTTTTACATGAAGCGTATAAGAAAATTTAACTGTAGGCAGGGGTGAAATTCAGCCGGTTCTATCCAGCTCAGGCGAACCTTTAGCGGCGGCTGCGGGAGGCTCCGCCCACCCATGTGGAAGTCATGACGTCACTTTTTTGTGACAATTTTAAGCCTCTGTGCCAGGGGTGGGTTCTACTTACTTTTACTATCAGTTTGCAATGGGGCCACACGTGTGTGCGCTCGCTTTGCAAGCATGCACACGCTCCTCTGCGCCTGCGCAGAAACATCCTGATGACGTTGGGGTCAGTAGACAGAGCCTCCCGCCGGTTTTATTACCCATTCTATAGAACCGGTCCGAACCGGGGCAACCCACCACTGCTCTGCGCATCTGCAGAAGGCTTTGCGCATGCGCAGACGACAGTACATGCACATTTACAAATTGGTAGGGAAGGTAAGTGAATTTCCCCCCTGGCTGTAGGGTTAGTTTTGGATGAGTTTTTTTTTTTAATTACTGGTTGTATTACATTCATTTTACAGTATAACATTGTGCCAGGAGAACTTTTAAGCAAAAAATTTCCTTTGGTAGTAGGAGAAAATAAGAGTTAGGGTTAAGATTTGGATTTCAGGAAAGCATTGGTTAATTTTAATGGTAGGGTAGCTTTGCAGCGTGTTTGTGTTTAGTGGTAACAAATCTTCAGCGTAGATTAGTGATGGTTAACCTTTTAGCTGTCGCGTGCCAAAAGCGGGGGGAGCAAGGGGGGGTCCCTCACAGGTGTGCCCACACCCATAGTTTAATGACCCCCTGCCCCTCCATGCATGCGTGTGTGACACACACACCCCATGCTCCCCTCGCTTTTTTCATGCGATGGCAAAAAGGTTACTGGTGGGCCCGGTAGGCCCATTTTTCACCCTCCCCAGGTTTCAGAGGTTTTCTTGGAGCCTGGGGAGGGCGAAAACTGCCTCCCCCGCCCCCCGAAGCCCTCCAGATGCCAGAAACGGTCCATTTCCCGACTTCCGGTGGGCCTGGAAGGCCTGAAAATCAGTTGGCCGGCGCGCGCATGCGCGCTGGAGCTGAGTTAGGACAACACTCGCGTGCCCACAGATATGGCGCCACGTGCCAGCTGTGGCATGTGTGCCATAGGTTCACCATCACAGGTGTAGATTGTCTGCCAGGATCCATTTTAAGGTGGAAGTATGGTTCCTTGTTCCTTGTATTTTGAGATTCAATTTGGTTGGAAGATTAAATTTGTTAAGAAGCTAATCAATTATGGGTTAATCTCTTGATGTATCACTATCTGTTATAATAAATTTTGGGCATGTAGTCAGTTCAAATTGTTGGTGGTGATCTTCAGGGATGTGCACAGAGACATGCCTGATGAGATGGAAAAGATGATTCATGCTCCTCTTTGCTCATCTCAATAACGCAACCATGATTAATTTGTTTTTCCTTATAATCTAATTGCCATCTCATTGAAAGGTTATTTTTTGCAGGATATTTATGGTGCCGGAAACATCTGCTTTCGTGTTATTTAATATAGTTATCTAAAAATTGAGCCAGGAACTGCTTATATTGATGATAATATATTAATAAATATCTGTCTTACATTGATTATTAGAGCCGTGGTAGCACAGCAGGTAGAATGCGGTATTGCAGGCTAATTCTGCCGACTGCCAGGAGTTCAATCCTGACTTGCTCAAGGTTGACTCAACCTTTCATCCTTCCAAGGTCAGTAAAATGAGGACCCAGATTGTTGGTGGCAATATGCTGACTCTGTAAAACTGCTTAGAGAGGGCTGTAAAGCACTGTGAAGCAATATATAAGTCTAAGTGCTATTGCTGTTGCTATTATATTGTTGCTGTATCTTTGTTGTGTTAATAAACAATAATATTCATAACATCATCATAACATCAAGCATAAGAATTCGCAAGATGCTGTACAGCCCGTATGCATTTAAAACTGAAAATAAGGTATTATCTGTATGCATTCTAAAAAATCATACTATATAAATTTTTTGGACATGTCCTCCTTTCCTGCCAAGCTATATCTTTAGGGAAAATTCCTCACATTTATCTCTAGCGTGGAAATTACTTTTAAGAGGATAAAAATACAAAACAGAAATAACTTATTGGTACCAGCAAGATTTTTTTTTTCCAAATATAGGAATTGAAGACTAGAAATGTTGAAGCCAACATTTCTGTTGCTAAGTAAAACATTTGTTAAGTGAGTTGTGCCCCATTTTACAACAGTTGCCACAGTTGCTAAGCAAATTGCTGCAGTTGTTAGTAACATGGTTGTTAAGTGAATCTGGCTTCCCCCTTGACTATGCTTGTCAGAAGGTCGCAAAAGGGGATCACGTCAGGAGTGGGTTTTACCTATCTTTACTATCGGTTCGCATTGTGCCCACATGCGCACTTGCTTCGCTCGCACGTTCTTCTGCGCATGCGCAGATCACTTCTGATGACGTCCGAGTCGGTGGGCGGCAGTAGTGGGTTCCTCCCGGTTCGGCCCGGTTCTCCCGAGCCGGTAGCAGTGATGATATGATGTCACTGAACCAGTTCTGGGCCCCCCGCCCCACCCACCCTCGCATTATTCTTACCTTTTATTTGGCCCCACCCCCAATCTATTGCGGCTTCCTGAGTCCCAGCTGATGGCTAGAGGGAAAAATACTGTTTAAACTCTTGCCGCGGGGTTTCAAAAGGCCGCCCTACAGCTGATCAGTGTTAAAAGCAAACAAATGAGTAGACCGGTGCCTGCAAAAATAAATGAATAGATCAGGCAACTCAGCTGGGATTATCAGAGAGGCTTTTTAAAAAATGCCTCTCTGTCAATTAGGAAACTCAACTGGGATCATCAGAGACTTTTCAAAGCATTTTTTTACCACCTCTTCGGCCAAGAAGTTGCAGAAAAAAATGCTTTGAAAAGCCTCTGAGGATCCCAGCTGAGCCGCGCGATCATCAGAGGCTTTTTTTTTAAACTTTTAAAAGCATTTTTTCATCGGAAGAGGTTGTAGAAAAAATGCTTTTAAAAGTTTTTTTTTAAAAAGCCTCTGATGATTGTGCGGCTCAGCTGGGCATGGTGGGGGAGTGGGGCACAGGGATTTTTGCTACCAGTTCTCCGAACCACCCACCGTCATCGCTTACCGGATCAGGTGATCCGGTCTGAACCGGGAGCATTTCACCCCTGCCCTGCCCACCCATTATTAAATCTCTAAATCACAGATGGCAGTCCATGCTGCATATATTGCAATTAGTCAAATACTTATGGTCAAAACATTTTTTTCTATTAATTCTGCCTCTAGTCATTAGTGTGTATGTCACAACGTAGATATCCTTTTTTTGCTGCTTATCTCCAAGACCACCAGCAGTGAAGCTCACTGATTCATCCTTTCTCAGTCAACTTTCAAAGATCATACATGCAGTCAAGGATAAAGTGGTTTTAAAATACTGTTTGAAAGGCTAACAAGCATTTTTAAACATGGGGGTCACACTGCAGAGGCGGCAACAACACATCTTATCTTTGAAGAAAAAGACATCTCGAAGATTATTTGATGATTCGTTTTGCTAATTTAAATCCACCCTCAGCTCAGGGCTGCAAAAAAAGAGACAGAGCTCATTTTAAAAAAAAAACAAAAAACTTGTATTTGGACTTTCTTTCTAACCATACTCATAAATTAGTATGTTGCAATGGAACGATTACAATTTTTTCCAATTTTATGTGAATTGTAATTTTTGCAGCAGCAATTCAGTGGGGAAATCTGAATTTTTTTACTACCGGTTCTGTGGGTGTAACTTGGGTGTGGCTTGGTGGGTGTGGCAGGAGAAGGATACTGCAAAATCCCCATCCCCACCACACTCTGGGACCAGCCAGAGGTAGTATTTACCGATTCTCCGAACTACTCAACATTTACTTACTTACTTACTTACTTACTTACTTACTTACTTACTGGTTCGATTTATATGCTGCCCTTCTCCGGTGACTCAGAGCGGCTTACAATGCGTTAAGCAATAGCCTTCATACTTTTGTATATACCTGCTTAGTAGGGCTTTCGGGGCCCCCTAAGTGGTATTCTTTTTTATACAAAGTCAGCTTATTGCCCCCACAATCTGGATCCTCATTTTACCTACCTCGGAAGGATGGAAGGCTGAGTCAACCTTGAGCCTGGTGAGATTTAACTTGCAGTAACTACTTAACAGCACTTTAGTCCGCTGCACCACCAAGGCTCCTACAGCTACCAGTTCTCCAGAAGCTGCCAGAACCTGCTGGATTTCACCCCTGCAGCAATTTTATGTGAGTGACACATGTTGGTTTTCAGAAATAACAATATTTCTCCCGATCAACTTCAGATAAACCTGATGCCTCGTGGTCATTGTGAGAAGTTTTATATCAAAATATATTTTATTTTTTATACTGTTTCCATCTTCCCTTTTAAAAAACATTATCAGAATCCACAATGGACTGAGAATTGTGTCTCCACTAGATAATTGGCAGTCAAGTGGAAACTAAATTAGCAAAGTAAAAATAGCAAAGGTTAAGGTCTTCAAAACCCAAAATAAGTTACTCACATTTAATTTACATATCGAAAGTTAAGGCTTGTAAACACAAATAGAGTTAATTAAATTAGGTCTCCCAGCAGAACTGCATGGTCACAAGAATACATATCTACACACACACAACCCTCAAGTGTCACTCTAGAATCAGCACATAGACATCTCCACACCAGGACAAGCTCCCCTATAAAAGTCTGTTGCTGTACCCCACTTCTGCGCAGCTGCTCCTAAAAGCAAACTGTTTGCTTTTAGGAATCAATATTTCTTCTTTCCTCACAGATGCCTGGATCTCATTTTTATTTATTCTTGCGTAACCCTGGCTTGAGTTGGAACACCAAATTATTCTTCTAACACAGAGGTGGGTTTCAGCAGGTTCTGATCAGTTCTGGAGAACCGGTAGCGGAAATTTTGAGTAGTTCGGAGAACCGGTAGTAAAAATTCTGACTAGCCCCGCCCCCATCTATTCTCTGCCTCCCAAGTCCCAGCTGAATGGGGATTTTGCAGTTACCTTCCCCTGTATTGGGGAAGGAATGGAGATTTTACAGTATCCTTCTCCTGCCATGCCCACCAAGCCACACCCACCAAGTCATGCCACGCCCACCCACAGAACCGGTAGTAAAAAAAATTTAAATCCACCACTGTTCTAACACCATTCTTCAACACTTTTCCCACACCCATTTCAGGTCACAGTCTGGTTTGTTTGTTTGTTTGTTTCTTTCTTTCTTTCTTTCTTTCTTTTTGTTTCCCTCTCTCTCTCTCTCTCTCTCTTTCTTTCTTTTTTTCTTTCTTTCTTTTTTCCGTTATCAGATACCTGGCTTGCTTCTTACCCTTAAAGCTGCCAAAACTAAACAGAAAAACTTTTGACTCAAGGTACAATACATGTCATCCTGATATAATTCATAAATGATAAAAAATACCTCCTTGCTATAAGAGATGAAATGTTCATCTTTCTATGTGAATATCACGATCACAGACATTTTTTAGTAGCCAAAACTATAAACTATATGAGGCCTGGTTTGCAATCACGCAGAAGTATCTACAGTATCGGTAGTCTTTGACTTATGGCCGGTTGCTTAGTTAACTATCCAAAGTTAAAACAGACCTCCTCAAAGTACTTACAACCCAGATTTGAAGTTCAGATAGCCACTGCCCCCGCCCTCTGGATTCACCTGATCACATTTTGGGTGCTCAGCAATCAGCCCACATTTATAGCAGAGGTGGGTTTCAGCGGGTTCTGACCAGTTCTGGAGAACCGGTAGTGGAACTTTTGAGTAGTCCGGAGAACCGGTAGTAAAAATTCTGACTGGCCCTGCCCCCATCTATTCTCTGCCTCCCAAGTCCCAGCTGATTGGGACGAAATGGGGATTTTGCAGTAACCTTCCGCTGGATTGGGGAGGGAATGGAGATTTTACAGTATCCTCCCCCTGCCACGCCCACCATGCCACGCCCACCAAGCCATGCCACGATCACCAAGCCACACCCGCAGAACCGGTAGTAAAAAAATTTGAAACTCACCACTGATTTATGGCCAATTGCAGCATCCTGTGATTATGTGACTTATGATTATTATTATTTTGTCAGAAACTGGCATTTACATCCAGTTTCCAGCAAAAAACAGTCATTGCAGACCATGGATTCACTTAACAGCCATAGTGATTCATTTAACAACCATTGCAAAAAAAAAAAAGTCACAAACTCAAGCGTGCTTATCAAGTGGCAGGGATTTATAACCTTAGTTCCAGCTTAATTACGGATATAATTTGATGACTACCTGTGCATCAAAATGTCCAGGCATCCAGAAATGTTGGATGTGGCCCTTCAGGATGCCCTGTGTAGAGTTCTACATTGTGGACCAATGAGAAAATGGAGAGAGCCATTCAATTCAATGAGACATCCCTCTTTCCATTGTTTTGGAGAACAAGAACACAATTATAACTGCATTTCTCTGTGTTTCTCCATTTTTAAATGTCTTTTAAAACTAAATTAAATTTTGTTTGAATTTTAAAAATAATCCAAAATTAAGTATTTATTTACGTCTCAAATTAACTTAACAACATAATAATAAGAGCTCTTGGTGCAAACTTGCTGATTAAGAATATTATTCAATAGTAAGCTACGGTAGTAAGAAGCTAGGGGTAAGTGGATCTCCAATCCAATGAAGTCTCATTTTTAAATATCCGTTTAGTATTTCCCATTTGCATTTGAGTGCAAATAAGAGTTCACAAATTCCCTTCACATCGCACATGCAGACTTAGTGCAGACTCAAGACCTGTTCGCTATCCTCAGTTTTCCAAATATTCGTATTCATATCGCTTCTTGTATTATGGCGCCGTGGTGGCGCCGTGATTAGAATGCAGTACTTCAGGCTACTTCTGCTGGCTGCCTACAATTTGGCAGTTCGAATCTCACCAGGCTCAAGGTTGACTCAGCTTTCCATCCTTCTGAGGTCGGTAAAATGAGGACTCAGATTGTTGGGGGGAGGGGGCAATATGCTGACTCTGTAAACTGCTTAGAGAGGGCTGGAAAGTACTGTGAAGTGGTATAGTAAGTCTAAGTGCTATTGCTTTTACTATTATCATTTGGACAGAAGAATTTGGCAAGTGGGTTCTGGCCAGCCAGTTACAGTCAATGAACATCAAAAGTGGATCATCTGATGATTCCCAGATCATAGTTTAAGTATCACTACTTGTTTAACTCCTCTCAAGGACATTTACAGAATTAGAAAACCATGATATGGGTTTGGGTATCTTTATAAATAATGCAAAAAATATGAGTCAGAAAGTCCCGGATTCAAACTTCTCATCAGTCATTAATTCAGCAGTGACCTTAAACAGAAGATAATGTCTCAGCTTCCTCCATTGAACCTGGAATTAGTAATATTGGCAAAGCTTTCATGAATATTTTAAAGATTGCAGAGATAAAATATGTATGATTTTTTTTTCAGATACTCAGCCAGCTTTTATAAATATTAACAATGCGGATATTAGTGTATTTAACCATTCAGATTTGATGGAGGCTTCCTTTCAGTTCAGCATTTATTCAGGTTTTTTTTTTTAAATTGTTACTTTACAAGGTCAAATTATGTAACAGCCATCTACAAATAGTGTTTAATAAATTGTAAATGCAGGTAGTCCTCGGCAACTGACTCATATTTATACCGCTGCAGTGTCCTGGGATCATATGATCCAGTGGTGAAATTCAAATTTTTTACTACTAGTTCTGTGGGCGTGGCTTGGTGGGCATGGTGTGGCATGATGGGCGTGGCTTGGTGGACATGGCAGGGGAAGCATACTGCAAAATCCCCATTCCCTCCCCACTCCTGGTCGAAGGACATTGCAAAATCTCCATTCCCACCCCACTCTGGGGCCAGCCAGAGGTGGTATTTGCCGGTTATCTGGACTGCTCAAAATTTCCACTACCGGTTCCCCAGAACCTGTCAGAACCTGCTGGAGTTCACCTCTAATATGATCCCCTTTTGCAATCTTCTGAGAAGCAAAGTCAATGGGGAAAGCCAGATTCACTTAACAATTATATAACTAAGAATTGCAGTGATTTACTTAGCAACTGTAGCAAGAAGGGTCGTAAAGTGGGGCAAAACACACCTAACAAATATCTCACTTAGCTACAGAAATTTTGGATTCAATCGTGATCGTAAGTCGAGGACTTCCTTTTTCCGAATTTCTGTGAGAATCATATTAAGGCTGCAAATCAAACAAACCATTGGGATAATTATCTATATGTGTGGTTGCTGAAAGTCAACAATAACTTAATTATCTTTCCATTTACCTCTGTGGGATCAGGAAGAGGGTAAATTCCAAGAACATCCTCCGGCTTAGACAGAATGGAATTACATCCTCTATTCATCAGCATTTACTGAATTTTACAGCAGCTTTCTCACTACTGGGTCGCTTCTTTTTTAAAAGGGTATTTGCCACTAGGTGACAGCACTTCCACGGATAAGCTGGAATGAAAGTGGCACAAAAGAACAAAGTGGAAAAAACTAGTTGATGCTTCGTTAGTTTGCAAACAGGAAGCAAACATTATTTATTACACTGAAATCATTTTATGACAGTGCTATTACTGCGATGAAAGATTACATCCAACGGCTGCTTTGACTCCTTCAAGCTTTCTTCGGAGTGTCAACAGACATAAGATAAGCTCCAACCCCTTCGATGCTGCCATGTGCCAATGCTGCTTTAATCTTCACTCTACCTCCCCCCCACCCCACCCACCCATTGGCTCTGAAACCACTGCCTGCAGATTATATTTTACATATGTTTTGTGCAAGCTTTTAAATTTATTGTTTTTCTTCTATGCCACCTTATGTCAAACACAATTCCTAGTGGTTAACACCAAAAACACAATAAAGTTTCTAAACGAAAAGAAGGACTAGGGGAGACATGATAGCAGTGTTCCAATATCTCAGGGGTTGCCACAAACAAGAGGGAGTCAAGCTATTCTCCAAAGCACCTGAAGGTAGGACAAGAAGCAATGGGTGGAAACTAATCAAGGAGAGAAGCAACTTAGAACTAAGGAGAAATTTCCTGACAGTTAGAACAATTAATCAGTGGAACAAGTTGCCTCCAGAAGTTGTGAATGCTCCAACACTGGAAGTTTTTAAGAAGATGTTGGATAACCATTTGTCTGAAGTTGTGTAGGGTTTCCTGCCTAAGCAGGGGATTGGGCTAGAAGACCTCCAAGGTCCCTTCCAACTCTGTTATTCTATTCTATTCTATTCTATTCTATTCTATTCTATTCTATTCTATTCTATTCTATTCTATTCTATTCTATTCTACTCTACTCTACTCTACTCTACTCTACTCTACTCTACTCTATTCTACTCTATTCTATTCTATTCTATTCTAATTTTGGACTAGTCATTCCTGGGAAATTATTTTCATTTCATACTAGCTGACAACACAACAGTAGCATTATTATATTACACAAGTAGTCAGCAACATTTGCAAAGAAGCTTTGATTTCTTTGGGAAGGAGGTTCCTGTCAATATAGAGTGGTGCGATTTAGGAGATTTAAATTTAAAGCTTCTCTCAAGTTGAGCTGGGGACTTCATGGTTACATCTAGGCCAGAGGTCTCCAACCTTGGCTACTTTAAGACTTGTGGAACTTCAACTCCCAGAATTCCTCAGCCAGCTTGAGGAACTCTGGGAGTTGAAGTCCACAAGTCTTAAAGTTGCCAAGGTTGGAGACCCCTGATCTAGGCTGCTTTCTTTGCAATAATACAGAAGTGGCTTGTCATTTACTTATTCCATTAAAATATATACATACATACATACATATATATATATATATATATATATATATATATATATATATATATAACTCTGAAACATGGATTTCTATTGCTTACTGAAACAGGTTTTGGTGAAGAACTAATTCAGAGATCTCATGCGGCCTATGGAACATTCATTCTAATCAAAAAGTAAAAATGCAATATAAATATTAAAAAAAAACTTATTTTCTCCATTGAAATTAATGTATGTAAGACCTCTAGATGTGCTCCAGGATGTCTAATTTTCTCCAGTAATTTCTCCAATCTGGGAGGCTATTGTGACTACACAATCTTGTCAGTTGAAAGAGCAAATGGATTTAAAGATAGAGGAAACAGTTAAGGCATGAGAGCAACTGTCAATAGATGGGAAATTTCTTGTCAGTCATACCACACCCTCTGCCTGAAGGCCCTCTGGCAAAGTTCTGAGAATAATCACTTATAACTAATTTGAATCATGCTTTTGATCAACTTTTGATCAAATGCCTCTAAATGTGCTGGTTTATACCGGTAAATTTCCAATGATCAGGCAAGACGGGGAATGTTCTTTTTAAATTTATTATTAAAGAATTTGTGGATGGAAACGTAAATATCACTTGGATAATGCTTTTTTATTGAATTATTAGTGACCACTTAAAATATGTACAATAGATCACTGGCGCCCAACCTTTTGGGCCCCAGGAACCGGTTCCATGGAGAAAAGTTTTTCCATGGGCTGGAGGGGGGCATTTTTTTGCATACTGCCTGTGTCCAGCGGTGTGATTCAGCCGGTTCAGGCAAACCAGTTGTTAAATTGCTGATTGGCCCCACCCCTCCCCGTCCCTTCCAGGAGTCCCCACATGCCCCATTTTGGCTCCCAGATAAGTGCATGGAGGCCTACTAGGCCCAAAACGGGGCATAGGGGGTGCGGTGCAGCCCCCCACGCCACCCCCGTGGCCTGATTTTGCTCCCAGGAGGCTGCAGAGAGGCATACTAGGCCCAAAATGAGACACGGGGGGTGTGGCGCACCTCACCCCCGGTGCCCTGTTTTTGCTCCCAGGGGGATGCAGGAGGCCGAATGCTCCTGTAATCCCCCCCTGGCCATGCCCACTACGGCCAAGCCCACCAAGTTGGTCATTAGGGCAGAGAACCAGTTGTTGAATTATTTGAATTCCATCACTGCCTGTATCCCACAGATGGGGCTTCACTTGTTTGGGTGGCCTGATTGCTGGCATGTCACGGACCGATGTAGGTCCACAAACTGGGGGTTTGGGGACCCCTGCAATAGATTACAAAGGAATAGAAACACAGGGCTACATGACTTCATTTATCTAGCCCTATAGAAGATACAGTTGTTTAGACTGATTTTAACTCTATAGAAGCTCTTAAGGTCAGTTAACATCAGTAGCAGAAAACGTTTCTTGTCCTAATAACCTAATTGCCTTCTATATGTTGTCAGTAGGGAGGTTTCTATACTATTCCTCATGAAATTACAGGCTTCTCAGAAAATTCATATCAGAAAAAGTAGGGGAAATCAGGAACCCATTTTCCTTTCGTTTTCAGATTGCTTCATATCCCTCTATGCATAGAACAATATGCATAGAACAATAAAAGGAGCCTTGGTGGAGCAGCGGACTAAAGCGCTATTAAGTAGCACTTAGCTGCCAGCTGCCTGCAATTACTGTGAGTTCAAATCTCACCAGGCTCAAGGTTGACTCAGCCTTCCATCCTTCCGAGGTAGGTAAAATGAGGACCTGGATTGTGGGGGCAATAAGCTGACTTTGTTTATATACACACACACACACACACACACACACACATACATACATACATACATATATATAACACCGCTTGGGGGGGGGCGAAAGCCCTACTAAGCAGGTATATACAAAAATATGAAGGCTATTGCTTAACGCATTGTAAGCCACCCTGAGTCTCCAGAGAAGGGCGGCATATCAATCGAACCAATAAATAAATAAATATTCTTCAGTAACAATGGATGTGCGAAGTGATTCTACATGCTTTGAGTGGATTAGAAAGTCACACACATCATATCTACCCCATTTGTGGGAGAGAAGGGAACAGTGGTGGGTTGCCCCCGGTTCGCGTCAGTTCTATAGAACCAGTAGTAAAACCGGCGGGAGGCTCCGCCCACCGACCCTGACGTCATCAAAGCACTTCTGCGCATGTGCAGAAGAGAAAGCGCGCGCACGTGAGCGAAGCAAGCACGCGTGTGCGGCCCCGCTGCGAACCAGTAGTAAAGATAAGTAGAACCCACTCCTGGAAGGGAATGTTTCCTATCCTTGTATTATTTTACAGCAATTTAGCCTATGGCTAAAGCTAAAGTCTTCTGAGAAAGAGACCGTGTATTTTTATTATGTTACATCAGATGTGGCCTAAGCACACATCCCCTTCTCATCAGAGACTCTGAAACACATTTTAAACCTTTTGGTTCTGCTAGATTTCACAAGCCATGCCCTGTGTCTGAAACAGTAAACAGGGTTCTGCTCACAGTTAATTATGTGTCGCAGCACAGGAAAAAATTGGAACTGAGACAGCTGGCAAAATAATTTTACTGCTTATTTCCTCATGAATAAAAACTCTTTATCTATGGTTTTGTAACCCATGAGGGTGATGCAGTCTAACTCAATCATTAATCATCAAAATAGCTTAGGCTACTGGCATGATGAATCCATAGAAGTTAAGAATACTGCTGCTAGTATGATGGCATCTTGACTATGGAAAGCTCTCTTCTCACAGGCCAAAGTTTATTTCATTTCAATGTTATGTGAAAAACCTATTTACCTCAGTATTAACTTGCCATCTTATTTTGGTGTGCAATCCTTTACTATGTTATTCTGTGAGGATTATTTTTCACTGTTTCATTCACGATTATCCTACTTGGAGATCCACTGACACAAGGCACAATCCGAATATTCTAATTAATAAATTTAAATTCATAACGAAGATTAAGAGATGGGTAGAAATATATATTATGGAAGCATGGTAGAAAGCTGGAGCAGAGTTGATTTCCAGTTAGGAATTACAATTTAAGCCTTTAGTTTGGAAAATGTAAATAAGTAATCCAAACAGATTACTGTAGAAGAATTATGGATATTACATAATCCTTGTCATCCAAAGAACGAAGCAATGATTTGGGTTAAGGAGGAAGCAATGATTTGTCAGGATTGCTGTGAGTGAAAGTCACCCGTAAAAGTATGTCACACAAAAAGTCCACAGAGCAGGCTTAATTTCAAGAACAATTAACTGAGCTAACTAAAGAACAGCTAAAATGGTTTTTATAGTGACCTTTGTCATCTAGTAGCCATATCTAGCCAGCAATAATCAATGAGATGTTTTTGACTTAAATCGGTGTTTTTCAAACTTCGAAACTTTCAGATGTGTGGACTTCAACTCCCAGAATTTTCCAGCATGCTTGGCTAGACTGAGAAGTCAAAAGCTATCCAGGAAGAAGCAACACAAATCATTTCTGTATTGTTGTACAGGTTTATCCATTAAGCTCCCAGAAGACTTTCCTATCTCAAGGAGAGTTTATCTTAAGTTTCCAACAATTCAGTTTGGACAATGTCTTGTCCACTACAGATTTAAACTAATATATATTCATTACAAAATATCCATTTACCAGAAGAAAAATTAGTGCTCCCTGGTATACCTCTGGCCTTCTAAGACCCCAATTTACTATTGTCTTTTTTTTTTCTTTAATAAAGTACAAATAAAGCAATTGTGGCAACTACCCATCTCTGTTTATTTTCAAATTCTTCTATGCCTTAGATGAGATCAAGATGTATTCTGGAAAACAAAGATTTCCAGACTCAGGGCCAGGCTTTCTTCGAGACCGCCTTCTACCACATAGCTCCCAGCGACCAGTAAGATCCCACAGAGATGGTCTCCTCCGGGTCCCGTCAGCTAAACAATGTCGGCTGGCGGGCCCACAGGGGAGGGCCTTCTCTGTGGTTGCCCCGGCTCTCTGGAACCAATTACCTCCTGAGGTCTGAACCGCCCCCACCTTATTGGCCTTCCGCAAAGTGGTGAAGACCTGACTCTTCCGGCAGGCCTGGAGCCGTTGATCTCGTTATAGTGATCTTGTGAGACCCGGCCACGAATTGGAGTGCATGTGTTTTAACGTTTTTAAAGTTTTTAATGTTTTAATGTTTTTCTTTTTAACATTTTTTATAGGATTGTTCGCATTGTTTTATTCTTTGTTGTAAGCCGCCCAGAGTCCCTTGGGAGTTGGGTGGCATAGAAATGCAACTGAATAAATAAATAAATAAATAAATAAATAAATAAATAAATAAATAAATATGATTCTAGAGGCTAGTGCTGTGATGGCAAACCTATGGCACGAGTGCCACAGGTGGCACGCTGAGCCTCACTGCGGGCCTGCGAGCCGTCACCCCAGCTCAGCTCTACCGTACATGCATGCATTCCTCCTGCCGACCAGCTGGTTTTTGGTCTCTGCTGCACATGCGTGGGGGCGCAGGGCACATGGAGGAGACACACGTGCATGCGGGCGGTGGGGTGCACGCGGGGTGTCGACTGCACATGCGTGGGGGGCAGGGCGTATGCAGGTCAGGCATGCATGTGCAGGGGCACGGGGGCCATGCACACATTGCATTATGGATGCACGTGTGCGCTTTTGGCACTCGGCGACAAAAAGGTTAGCCATCACTGGGCTACTGTTTCATTTTTACAGCTTGCCAGACTCCTTTAGTTATTTTCTAAATCAAACATACTTCAAAACATTTAAAATAAAACAGACTTTAAAACCAGTTAGGGAAGGGAACTATCGCTAGGCATTATCTCACTGTTATCAATCTCTTTTCTAATTTCTAAACTGCCACCAGGTTTATTGTTCGAGTTGCTACAACAGGCTAATATAGTTACAGTAGTGAGCAATGATAAGATTAGAAAGACATCATAAATAGTCCTGAGACATTGGTGTGTTGGCAAAGGTTCCAGCTTTGTTCGAATTTCTGGTGGCTCAGCTACAATTGGTGCTTTGATGTTTGGCAACAGAAGAGAAGAAATCAACAGCTGTATGATTAGGGATGATTGTGTTAAGTTAGACAACTAAACCCACAAAAGAAATTGGATCTCAATTCTAGGTAAACATGCACAGAATCCTAAGATTTAGCAGGATACTTTTTATAAATCTCTGTAAAGCAAATCTTTTTAAGGTTTTCTCACCCTGACAAATTTCAAATGTTGTTGCAAAGGGTCTGAATATTTATGCCACTGTGATATTTCAGTTTTTTTCTTCAACCAGGACTTTTCCAAGAGCTGGTCACCTGGTCAAACTAAGCAATTGGGAGAGAAGGGCCTTCAACAAAGTACTGAGCGAAGGGTCTGAATCCTTATGCCAATGTAATATTTCAAGGTTTTTTAAATTTTTAATAAGTTTACAGACATTTTTAAAAATCTGTTTTCACTTTGTTATTACGGGGTACTTTTTCATGAGAAAAAAAAATTGAATTTCAACAACTGTAGAATCAGGCTGCAGCACGACAGAATTGACAAAAATGAAGGGTTAGGGTTATATATATAAGATGTGGGTTCCCAAGTAAATTGTTTTCTCTGTCAATATCTACAGAGAACATCTTATTTTTAATCCTCTGAACAATATGGTCAAATCAGAACCAGAATGGAGTCTTGTCATTTTTATGACCTAAAAAATGGGATGAATAGCTCTTCTGTATTTCCGTCCCACCCCAAACTTGTAAATATCTGGTTTATTTGTTTATTTGTGTGGATGCTTTTTAGAGAAGGACAACAGGTCAGTTCAACTATTTTTGCTAAGTAAAAAGTTTTGAGCGATATAATGCTGCCAACATGTGTGGTAGAATAGGCATTTTGTAATGTTAGGATACAAGACCCATGCCCTATATTTGAAATACTTGGCAGGAACATAGTGAAAATGAGATGACAACAGCAAGAGCTTCACAAACACAACAAGTTTAAACAGGATTCGAGCAGTCTGGTGGTTTCAATTGCATAAGCATATTTTATAACCAAGGCAAAAAAAAAATGAGAGTCAAGTTCAATAAACAAGGCAGGCTTGGCTGAAGAGACAAACAATTCATTTATATGATGGGAAAACACTGTTTTAAAAGATGGGTATTCAGTATTAAATGGAAAAATAACTGGATTCATTTTCAGAGTTACATAATTACTAACACTGCTTTATAAAATTAAGACACTGGCACATAAAATGAGTGCAACTCATTGCAAATAAGTGGACGAAATTATTCTGGAGTGGAGACCTACCTTTTGAAATAAACATATGCAAAAAACCCTAAAATGCACTGAAGTTGCAATAAACAAAAAGAGAAACACCAGATGCCTTTCAATGGGTATGGAATAGAAATTCCATCAACTCCTAGCCACTAATGCCAATAGTTGAGAGTAATGGATGCTGAAGAGTGGTCCATGATTTCAGATCTGTTCAGTGCTCCTTGTCCTAAAATAAACTGTAGTCTGATCTGTAGCAATATGGGGTGAAGGAAGGGGAGCCAAACAAAAGGAAGCATTAAAAAGTGAAGGTCAACAAATACGCATAAAGCATGATTCACATACAATCCAGTGTAAAACAAAGTAATCACTCTGTCAAGGACCTTGGAGTACTCATCTCTAATGATCTAAGTGCCAGAGCTCACTGTAACAGCATTGCCAAAAAGGCATTAAGAGTTGTTAACCTAATCTTGCAAAACTTCTTCTCCGGTAATATTGTACTGCAAAGTAGGACATACAAAACTTTTGCTAGACTAATTCTTGAATACAGCTCATCTGTCTGGAACCCGCACTGCATATCGGACATTAATATAATTGAATGAGTTCAGAGATATTTCACAAGAAGAGTCCTCCACTCCTCTGCTCACAACAGAATACCTTATGCCACCAGGCTTGAAATTTTGGGCTTAGACAACTTAGAACTACGCCACCTTCGGCCTGACCTAAACGTAGTACACAAAATTATCTGCTACAACATCCTACCTGTTAATGACTACTTCAGCTTCAACTGCAACAACCACACAAGCACACAATAGATACAAACTCAAGGTAAACCGCTCCAAACTCGATTGTAGAAAATACGACTTCAGCAACAGAGTGGGCAGTGCCTGGAATGCATTACCTGACTCTGTGGTTTCTTCCCCAAACCCCCACAACTTTAACCTTAGACTGTCTACTGTTGACCTCACCCCATTCCTAAGAGGTCTGTAAGGGGCGTGCATAAGCACACCAGCGTGCCTACTGTACCTGTCCCTTTTTATTCATATCCATTTTATGTATTCATAATCATGTTTATACTTATATCTGTTATCTTATACATGGTTGACAAATAAATAAATGAAAGAAAGAAAGAAAGAAAGAGAAAGAAAGAAAGAAAGAAAGAAAGAAAGAAAGAAAGAAAGAAAGAAAGAAAGAAAGAAAGAAATCACTCTTAATGCTTGCTTTCAAGATGGAGAACTGCATTCCCTGAAAGGAGTAAGATCCACTTACCAGCAGGGCAGGTAACAGATTTTTTTATTAACACCATTCTGTAATATCTGCTAAAGTTCTCTTTTGTCTCCCTTTATTTCAGTGGGTTTCAAACTTGGCAACTTTTAAGGTGGGAGGACTTCAACTCGCAGGATTTCCCAGTCAGCCTAGTCATCTTAAAAGTTGCCAGGTTTGACAAACACTGATTTATTTTATGGCTGCCTCAAGGGAGATGTGCACTAGGTAGACTGAAACAGTTCTAGGAGCCAAGCTGCAAGACTGCTCTGCATGTTGCTGCTTTACTTCACTGCACTTCAGGTCCTATGGGATAAAGTAGCTGTGAAATGAGATGATGAAACTAAAAAACAAGACATGGGTAAAACAAGACAATTGTGGAGATTGTGGGGATTTATGAAGGGGCCTGATCTCAGCTGCATCCCTGGGCTAGACAGGTTCAGCCAGTGAGACAGATTTTGGAGAAATGCCCGTAAGAGACAAGGGAGCACAGTGAATATCCAAAACTATTGTACAACATGTTTCTATAACAAATGACATAGTTATTAGTTACAGGATGCACTTAAAATAATGTTTCATTTCCTTCTCCAGAACGTAATTCAAAACAGCTACTGGCCTTTTAAACATGCCTTTAAAACCTGGCTCTTCTCCGAGGTCTTGAGTTATAGAGTGTCTGGTTGAACCCCTTTAACTTGGGGGATAAGGATATTTTTATTTTTTATCCTATTCATTTGTTTGTATTCCATCTTTATTATTTTTACAAATAACTCCAGGTGGCAAACATGCCCAACATATCTTTCTGCTCCTATTTTTCCCACAACAATCTTATGGGGTGAATTGAGCTGATGTGAGGGGGTTTTTTTTGCTCCCTCCAAGCAATTTTGTTTTTTAGTTGGACAGCATCAATTTTTAGAAACGAATAAAGAAAGTATCTTCAAAAAGTAGCTCTCACAGCATCTGAAAGCACTACGTTTACAAGTGTGTACTTGTAGAAAGATATATACCAGTTTACTCACATTTAGTTTATTTCTATTATGATGTCGTTATCGCGTTATTGAAGGAAAATGTGAGCTATCGGAGGAAGAATATGGATCTTCAGAGTATCTCAGATAACAGGGCTACAACCTTCTTCACCTTTGCTTCATATTATTTATTTACTCTGTTCTGCAGTTCCAAAGGTAACGAGCCTACAAACACGTTGGAGGTGAAGATGTGTGGATACAATTTTTTTTCCCCCCAAATACAAATTGTTCCCTTTGTGTCTCAATTCTGCCCTCCTTTAACATATGCTGAGAGGTGAAAAGTCTCCAAGTCAACATACGTGAAACATACTCGAATCTATATTCTTCATTGGGTGATCCTTCAAACTACATGAGTGCTAACCAAGAGGGAACCTTTCTTCAAGCATATATAGCAGTCAAATTTTTATCCACAGTCTTCTGGACAAGATATTTTATTTTCAATTCTGTGTTTCCCTGAAAATAAGACCTGGTCTTATATAATTTTTTGCTCCGAAAGACGCATAGGGCTTATTTTCTGGTTAGGTTTTATTTGGGGGGGAAATGCGGTACTAAATGCATCCATCTGGCTGACAATTTTAACTGGGGCTTATTTTGGGGGTAGGGTTATATTACGAGCATCCTGAAAAATCATGCTAGGGCTTATTTTCTGGTTGGGTCTTATTTTCAGGGGAAACAGGGTACTAGAGATGACAGTTCCTCCCCCTTCCCCCCCCCCCAACTCCACATTATTCTTCCAAATTGTGTGAATGAGCCTGTCAAAATTAAATTGTCTGGTTTGTCCTGTTGCAGTGAGACAGCATTTACAGTCTCCTTGTTACAAGCAGCAAAAATAGACCACTTTGCAAAATACAAAGTATTTGTGGAGGCTCAAAACAAGGATTATTGTTCACCCACTTCTGTAGCACTCATTACTTTAAATGAGATGGATGGCTGCAAAAGTTTTGGCAGGAAAAATAAATATTTATACTGGATCCCTTGGCCTAGTTTTGCACTGGTCTTGCATCTGGGAAAATAATAGGTTGCAGTTTGCTTTTCGCAATAGCAAACAATTTCAATAATAAACCCTGAGGAAATGTTGAATGTTGAATTCATAAATTGAGGTAAAGCCTTTGGATGCCAAATCAGGGGTGAAATCCAGCAGGTTCTGACAGGTTCTGGAGAACCAGTAGTGGAAATTTTGAGTAGTTCAGAGAACCTGCAAATATCACCTCAGGCTGGCCCCAGAGTGGGATGGAAATGTAGATTTTGCAATATCCTTCCCCCAGGAGTGGGGAAGGAATGGGGATTTTGCAGTATCCTTCCCCTGGAGTGGGGTGGGAATGGAGATTTTTTTCCCTACCACACCCACCAAGCCATGTCCACAGAACTGGTAGTAAAAAAATTTGGATTTTACTACTGTGCCAAATAGTTAATATATGCACCAACTAAATTACATCTTTGTAGCTTTTTTCTCATTTCTCTGGTCTCTGGGTTGTTTTTTTTTAAGTGCCCTCTTTGGAAGCCCTCAGTGGGAAACCTCTAAATCCATTACAGGACGAGAAGTGCTCAGAGCTGCCGACTGAGTCTGAGAATGATAATATAACATCTAACATTTTGTATGGGGCTGGAAGCAGCAACAATAAACCAGGTCTTAGGTCTCTGCTCTATTACATAAGTATTATACAAGAGATGCTATTTTTTTCTACTGGAATTGCCAAATTGAACTCAAATGTCTTATGACTTTCATTCTTCCCATATTGTTAAGCTATTGCAAGCATAACACTTTCCAATATGTTTGCCAAAAGAAACTAATTTAATGAGGACTTTCCTCTATTTAAACCGGTATTATATCGTTAATATCTCAAATAGGGAGTATGTTCTAGGTGCTATTAACAGGAGATGCCAAGGCTGGTACCTTCTATAGATACTTTTTTTTTCTCTACAATTGTGCTATTATGGCTCCTCTCAAAAGGAGAGAAGGATTGCATCTCAAAAGAATTGGATGCAATCCTGAGTCCTAAGGTTTGTATCTAATTATCTAAACTCAGCCTTACTTCTAAATAAAAATCTTTAGGATTAGACTGCAAATTTATGCTGCATCGTTTTATGGAAGGATCCCATCAGATTGAGCTGATTAATTTAATTTATTTTACTTCGGGGTCTTGTGTAATAGCCATCCTTTTCCCAAAACTTTATTAAATTTCAGAAAAATATAAAATACTAAAAAGCAAATTAAAAAGAATGAGGGCAGGATAGGGAAAAAGCAAAATTGGAGAGCGCAAACAAACAGGAGAAAAAAGCTACTGAAAAAACCCTCAGACTTTCTTCAGTACAGATAAACGCCTAAAAATCAATAATTCTTTGAATGCAAATAAACCATAACAGGCATAACAATACTTCTATCATCATAAACAAGTCATCAAAACCCAAGGTTAGAATTTCATTTATTTCAGTTTCAAGTAAAAAAGAATAAATATCCAAGAGTGGTTTTCAGATAAAAACAAAGCTGGACAAAGTCTCTTTTTTAATCAAAGCAGTCAATTTCGCCATGTCTACCAACTCCATTAATTTTACCATCCATCCTTGCGTTGTGGATATATGGAAGTTCTTCCATCTCTGAATATGGAGAAGCCTTGATACTGTTGTCATATATAACAACGCCTTGTAGTTTTTTTTTCAACCTGTCCATCAGACCTCCCAAAAAAGTCTCTGGCTTCAGTTGTACTTTCCAATTTAAATATTCTCTGAATTCTTAAATACATATCTGATTCCAATAAGTCTTAACTTTCTTACATGACCACCAGAGGTCATAAAAAGTGTCTTCAGATTGTTTACATTTCCTACATATATCTGACATACCCTTGTACTTCTTTGATAATTTATCAGGTGTTAGATGCCTATGGCACACCATCATCTCATTAAAAAAAATTCTTTTAAGTTATAATATAATAATAGCCACCATTTTGAGTTTATGTCTAGGAAAGCCAATTATTCAGTTTCTTCTCCCTTTATTATATAACATTCAATTATAAGGAATTTATAAATTGTAATGCCACACCCAGAGTCACTGGGTTGAGGTGGGCAACTATAGAAATTATTTTTTTAAAAAAAATAAGTTTTCCTTTTACTTAGCTTTTCAAGCTCTTAGGTTTGTCCAAAAAAAAAAAAGGCCACTTTTTAGCTTTCATGGGACACTTTGACAATAGCTACTCAAACAGGTCTTGAGGCAGTTGCAACAGTTGTGCAATTTATGTTACTGTTACACCAACAGTATACAATCAGCATAAATACAATATATTCCTAAAGGACAGGGTTTTTTTAAGAAAAAGGGCATCACAATCACTCTTGAAATATTTTATTTATAACATTTACATCTGATTGATTCTTTCAACTCCTTTTTTAAATTTATTGCCTCTGATAGGAAGAGAAAATTAGTCTTGAAAGCAATTTTTCCAATGTAGTCTTAACTCAACTGCTAAAGGAAGGATAGAGAGCAAATGAGTTCCTTCATTCCTTTCTCACTTCCTTTTAAAGAGGCGGAAGAACAAAGATCAATGAAAGAAGGCATGAAGAGATAGGAGACCAGTTGGGAAAAAAAGACTGGATCAAACAGAGCAGGATCTTTGCAGAATGGAAAGAAAGGCAAGATTAGCTACAACCCAGAAGATATCAGCCAAACTTTTCTGAGTAGCCCAGGGGTTGGCAAAGTTTGACAGTGCTGGCAAATAGAAGCCTAGATTCCAGAAACTTGAAGCAAGACAGAACAAGTCAGATAATTGCATAGCAGCTCAATGAACCCATTAAGAAGTGAGGACCTGGATGCTGGCTAGAAGTTCAACAATCCTACTACAACATCCACCAACCAAGCCACGAAAGCAGGGGTGGGTTCTAAAATTTTTTACTACCAGTTCTGTGGGTGTGGCTTATTTTGTGGGCGTGGCTTGATGGTCATGTGACAATTCTTTAAGATTTAGCAGAGGTACTGGTCTACCAGGCTTTTAACTGCTTGCAGAGCTGTTGTCAGGTG
This sequence comes from Ptyas mucosa, assembly GCA_012654045.1. Lineage (NCBI taxonomy): Eukaryota > Metazoa > Chordata > Lepidosauria > Squamata > Colubridae > Ptyas > Ptyas mucosa. The sequence continues at coordinate 667,684 of WNWU01000048.1, read as the reverse complement.
TGCTTCCTTCAAAATCCAGGAAAGAAAGACCCAGACTCCATTGTTTATAGAGAAAGGTACTTTTACTAGAAAATGAAGTGAACACAACCAAGGAAAGCTGAAACTAAAAGCAATAGGCAGGAAAAGTGCATATAGAAAGCATCCCCTCCCACTGTTCATCGTAAATCATCCAATCCAAAGGTCTTGCAGGGGTCAGGTGGAAGCACGGCTGGCAGCATCATCAATCAGGAATGCCACGACAGTTGCCCGATACCAAACTCAAAGATGCAGTTTCGTTTCTTCTTAGGTTTCGTTTCTCCCTCCAGCTCGCTTCCCTCCCATGGTCCCTAGCTCTCTCCCCTCCCGTTACTATGGCAGCCAAAGCAGAAGAAGCGGAGGCTGACATCTGTACCGGTCTACTCATTTATTTTTGCAGGCACTGGTCTACCCATTTATTTTTGCAGGCACTGGTCTACTGATGTAATTTTGCAGGCATTGGTCTACCCATTTATTTTTGCAGGCACTGGTCTACTCATGTATTTTTGCAGGCACCAGACTACCCATGTATTTTTGCAGGCATTGGTCTACCCATTTATTTTTGCAGGCACTGGTCTACTCATGTATTTTTGCAGGCACTGGTCTACCCATTTATTTTTGCAAGCACCGGTCTACTCATTTGTTTTTGGAGGCACTGGTCTACCACCAAACTGCCTTTTACCACTGATCAGCTGTAGGGCGGCCCTTTGAAGCCCCGTGGCAAGAGTTTAAACAGTTTTTTTCCTTATAGCCCATCAGCTGGGACTCAGGAGGCAGCAATAGATTGGGGGTGGGGCCAAATAAAAGGTAAGAATAACGGGGGTGGGGAGGCAGAACCGGTTCGGTGACATCATATCATCACCGCTACCGGCTCGGTAGAACCAGGCCGAACCGGGAGGAACCCACCACTGCATGAAAGTAGTGTGGAAAGTTGGGCAAAGGAGAATCAGGGATACATCCAAAATTCCAAAGGCCACATTCAAGAGAATTAGAGCAAAATAAAAGGAACAGAAAGCAAAGAATATACAAATCTAAAATGGTAGAATACAAAATAGTAGATTATACAACCAGTAAGTAAACATTGGTTTTGTCTGACAGAATAGATCACAAGTTAAAATAGGCAGTAGATATTTCAAACTAAATTGAGCAGAAGAGCTTCAAAACATAAGAATTTAGCAATAAAAACAAAAACGTTCTTTGTACAGAAGTCTATATTTTGTAATACTTTCAAATAAAAAGCCCATTCATTTTGTATCTCTGCCTTTAACTAATGCCATCTCACAACTGAGCCATCTCACAGCCTAAAGCACGAATCTTCAAATGTTTGGACTAATTTCAACTTTTGGGAGATCACGATGACTGGAACTGATTTGACATCTAGAAGAGCCAAGTAGGACTGTGATGGCGAACCTATGGCACGCGTGCCACAGGTGGCACGTGGAGCCATATCTGTGGGCACGCGAGCGTTGCCCTAGCTCAGCTCCAGCACGCATGCATGCTCCAGTCAGCTGATTTTCAGGCCTTCCGGGCCCACCGGAAGTCAGGAAACAGGCTGTTTCTGGACTCCAGAGGGCCTCCGGGACGGTGGGGAAGGCTGTTTTTGCCCTCCCCAGGCTCCAAGGAAGCCTCTGGAGCCTGGGGAGGGTGAAAAACACGCCTACCAGGCCCACTGGTAACCTTTTTGTCATTGCGTGCCAAAAACGGGGGGAGCACGCATGCGCGGGGGCGGAGAGGCATTAAATGTGGGCACGTGGGTGCGCGACTGCCCCACACTCCCCCTGCTTTTGGCACGCGACAGCAAAAAGGTTAGCCATCACTGAAGTAGGAGAACACTAGTTATTAAATGCAGAAGAAATAAATCAGAAAATAGTTAGCATTGCTATTCTACCCCACCTTATCCCACGCCTTATGCCTGCGGGTAAAATTGGATTTAACTCATTTGCAGGCAGCATTTCCCTTAATTAGTCTGGATGGCTGAAGTGAAACACTGTTGAGTCTATTACCTTCAGAAGCCACAAAGCTGATAAAGGCTGGTGTATAAATAATGAACTATGTAAGCTAGATATAAGGCTGTATATTTGAACAAGCTGGAAAGTGGGAACAGGGCAGGTAGTCTGGCAAGAATTAAATCCCGGTTCTCTTGGAGCTAACAAATATTTAGTCAAAATACAAATCAACATTTGTTTATAAAATGGGCATTTGTTTATGAAATGAGTGATGCTAGTATTCATGGAAAAGGCATAGTGATGGAGCCCAAAAAGGTATCCTTGACTTATTCCTCAATGCCTATTGGAAGACTATTTAGCTCTGTCATTCTGAACAGTTTTAGGCATCGCTTTATATTTATTTATTTATTTTATTTTTATTTTTTTTAATTTTGATTTATATGCCGCCCTTCTCCGGAGACTCAGGGTGGCTTACAATGCGCTAAGCAATAGCCTTCATACTTTTTGTATATTTATACAAAGTCAGCTTATTGCCCCCACAATCTGGGTCCTCAATTTACCTACCTTAGAAAGAATGGAAGGCTGAGTCAACCTTGAGCCTTGGTGAGATTCGAAGCTGCAATAATTGCAGGCAGCTGATGTTAATAACAGGGTGCTTTAGACCACTGTACTATCCAAGGCTCTACAGAATTTACAATTCTGACCCAATTTAACTGCAGGCTTTTATAAAAGTTCACTTTGAAAAGTATTGTAATGCCCTCAGCAGAAATCCCCCATTGTAAACCAAATAATCATTTTTCTGTCTTTTGACTGAAGTCCAACATCCACCAACCAAGTTTTTTAAACTCTGGAAGTTCAAAAGACAGAATGTTTATTTGAGTTACGCAACTGTCTGCTAACTGGAAATGCTGTTGTTATTGTTAACACCTTGCTTTTTTGTCCATGCGATTCTCACAATGGGTTTATGGCAATCAAAAACACTAGCTATAGATACTATGCCTTTTAAATCCATGTACCATATTTTGTTCTTTGAGGTTAGTAATTTGGAAAATGAGAATTTTATGAGGAAACTCCAAATTTTGGACTATATTTTAATGGATAGTTTTTCTCCTTTGAATGAAAAGTACTGATGCCCTAGACCAGGGGGGTCAAACTCAAGGCCTAATAATAATAATAATAATAATAATAATAATAATAATAATAATAATAATAATAATAAT